>OW796090.1:2857401-3061799 GCA_941860345.1 Chrysodeixis includens | reverse complement strand
AGAAACAAGTTTGTTTCAAACTCTCAGTTTTCTGATTCAATCCAACGTGTTTGATCGCTCACGTTTTGGCCTGACGCTGACGGTTTCATCAAACTCGCACGTGTTTCAAACACGTGAATCTCTTTTGTATAAAGACTTTGGTTCCCAAGCGGTTTATAATACGCAACTTTTACAGTACATTTCCCGTCTAAATATAATTAGTCATATTGGGTTTTTTTACTATTAGGTCGTAATTATAGCTGCATTGTACTTAATCATAAATATAGGCATTCAGCATAGAGATAGACGGCTATAGCATCCCCTTGCAGCGCGCCGGGCTGTGGGGTGAGGGCTGCATCGATTACTTCAGGGCGCATGCGCGGCGCCGGGCCTTCCAGAGCCTTTCCGCCGCCGACCGGCCTCACCATAACAAATCACTGCTTTGTTTAACACGTTTACTTGCAAAATCTGTGTAAATTTAACTCTCTAGTGACTGTATGTGGTGTATTTAGTGGTTAGAATGCTGAAAGAAAGAAGGCAGGTGTATATTCCATCTGTAAAGGTACGTTTTGTTAGATTTTCACGTATAAGTACAGAGCTATTCCTGTATGTACTAAATGTATAGAGATCCTTGCAATTCTGCCATGTGTTTTTAGTGTGCGCTCTTGCTAAATATGCGATTAGTGATTACTTGAATTGTGCTCAGACTGCGAGTTATGCGTATATTAGTTAATTTACATGTATTATATATTTTACATGTATTTTTGTAAAACTATGGGATTTTTCCTTTGAACTATCGATAATATCCACAATATAAGCACCAATAGCTAGCTACTTAGTTCTAAAGTACAGAGTTTTAGTGGTTTCATCGAAATAGCTACGAACCTATCAATAATTTTGCCTAGTCATGGTGCCGTAGAGTTCATTGACCCCATGCAGATGAACCTCGTTGCAAGTACGACCTGCGGGCGTGTCTATCAAATGGTAGTTGTTCGATTATCAAGCCATCGAGTCGATCAAACTAGTTTTACTCAAACGTATAGTTTGTGGTGCGGCTCAAATCTGCTTCAACACACAGCACGTGTTTCAACCTCGTTGGTTATGAGTTTGACTCAAACATAGTTTGATGATATACGCAATTAGTTTAAGAAGAGTTTGTCAAACAGTCACATTTTTTGAAACAATTAATATCGTTCTTTTGTTTAAATTTTCTGCTTTTGTCGTGGATTGCGAGGTTGATTTTAATACACCTTCCGACCGGTTCAAAGTTGAGCTACAAACCTCGGCGGCCTGTACTTATTAAAGACATTACTGACTTTATGATTCTTTTTAAATTTTATTAGCTACAAATTAAACATCGAATCCTATAGCTCTCTATTAATACAATAAGAAGCCTTCAGTCTGAATTAAGAACATTTTAAGAGCGGTTCGGAAGCATAACATCTACATTACTTATTATATTTGTTCAGATTTGCGGCAATGGCAGAGGCGCTAAGAAGGAAGAAAGGCAGCATATATCATGCAGTGAGGCAGCAAGTATTCATGCGGCTACCATGCGGCCTGAAGAACCAGGTGAGTGTATATGTATAAATCATGGCCTGTAGACAACATCATATCACATTTTATTTCGACAAATGACGTGAAGAGCGGTTCGGAAGCATAACATCTACATTACTTATTATATTTGTTCAGATTTGCGGCAATGGCAGAGGCGCTAAGAAGGAAGAAAGGCAGCATATATCATGCAGTGAGGCAGCAAGTATTCATGCGGCTACCATGCGGCCTGAAGAACCAGGTGAGTGTATATGTATAAATCATGGCCTGTAGACAACATCATATCACATTTTATTTCGACAAATGACGTGATTTGGGTTTATTAGTTCAATTTTTAGTGTATTATCAGCGCTAGCGCTTTGAGATGTAATGTAACTTGTGTACAGGCTTTGATGCTAGAAACTTGTTTTTTTTTTTATGTACATACAGGCCGTGAAGAAAGAAGAGTTCGTGAAGTCCGGTCGAACGTAAGTCCGCACGATGAACTAAAGTTTCTAAAGTCCTTTAGCACCATCCTGCGGTCTGGCGTTCGGCTTGGACCGCATCTTACCGGCTCCGGGAGACGCGCCGCCTCGCCTCGTGCAACACTCTCGTCGTGTCGCGGAGGCAGGTCAAGCAACTCCTTTAACTTCATCGAAAGTTAAGGGAGTTGCTAGATTTGATTCCGCGTTTTCTGCAAGAATACCATCTGTTATTTCTTATGTACTGTTTGTGACTTTTTTTAGGAGTATAATTGTCGTTGTGTCAGGCCTGAGCTGGGTCACTATTTAGTCGAACAAAGCCGCAATATACTCGGTAAAAATGATAGTTTACTGTACTTACATACAGCGGGGCACTACGAAAATCTGTTGTCTATTTTCACCTATTCTCAATTTAATCTAACTTATCTGTTTTCTTAAATCTTAACTTATCTATTTCAACTTAACGACTCGATAACACAGTAATTTTGACTGATATTTAAGTTAGCCTTTTAAATTAAAAGCAAAAAGAGGTTGTGGAAGCGAAACATTGAGCTACATAGAACTTTGTAGAAAGGTGTAGAGCGGTACATTATAGCGTAGGCGGCATAGGGCGGTATCGAACTGTGTCTCGGTCTCGTTTTTCCAATATCAAGAAGGCGTTACTACCCCTGAGCGTAACAAATGAGCGATGAGTTCTATGAATAGAAAGATAACTATTATCTTATATAAAATTCCCGTGTCACAATGCTAGTTCCCGAACTTCTCTTGAAGTTTTCTATATGCTTATTCAGTAGGTCTGAGAATCGGCTACTACCTATTTTTCATCCTATTTTATTTAGTAATGCATACGAAGACGCGGGCAACAGCTAGTCTTATATATTAAAATTCTAGTGTCACAGTGCTAGATACCCTACTCCTCCGAAACGGCTGGACCGATTTTACAAAATTTCATATGCATATTCAATAGGTCTGAGAGGCTACTATTTATTTTTCATCCCTATTTTTTTGTTCGCGAACGAAGTCGCTGGCAGCAGCTAATCATTAGATAAATAAATATAAATAATAGATAAATAACTATTACAAGATACAGGCTTTGCCTAGTTTGGGGCTAATGACAACATAAAAATGTAATATTTTTTGGAAATAAATTTCTTATTCTTATTATAATTAGAAAGCAGTACGGTGTGAGACGTCTCTGCAACCGGCGGCCCTGGCATGGTGTGATGTCAATACCCTTTAATTTAAACAATCTTTTATTCAGGACTAAAGACCTAGACCAATTTACAGGGCATTAGAAAACAAAACAAATATGTGGAAATAATATTCTTCAACAAGTGACGATAGTAATTTGAAAGTTCAATACTTTGAGGCGATTCGTAAGCATTAGCGCTCGGAAAATTTTACTATATACGGTCCCTGTTCTAAATAACAGTAATGTTTTTGCAGTGAATCTTGTTAATTAATTTATTTTCTTTCCACACTTACATTCTTCGTATTGTTACACATATTTATACCAATAAGTATATAATATATTTAACTTTATACTGAATTACTAGCAACAGTCATTTTATAAACCTCCATTCTTAATGCAGTCTTCGAAAAGAGACGCCCTGTCTACTTTATACGTATAGCGTTGTTCTTATTACTATAAAGTACCTATATTAGTCGTGGTAGCAGGCATTCAGAAACCATTGTATATATTATCCTTGCTAAATATATTGATTCAAAATATTGTCATTGCTAACTTAAATATTAATGAGAATGAATAGGGATGATGACAACCTTTTTTTTAGTGTCCGTCATAAAGTTGAATGAATAATATTGGGTAAGTATTGATGCTTTAACCAAAGCATAGGCAATAAAAACTCTTTAAAGTAGCTTATCTTTGATATTTCCTTTTCATACCTGCAACTACGGTGTAAATACAATAAAGAGTATTCTATTTATCCTGTGTAATATTTTGTGTTTATTTTTTGACGGACTAGTTGAATAGATGTTTTACTTTTCGTACCTAGGTTTTAAATATTTAACAAAAAAAAAATAGCATTTTTCTTTTGTTTATGCCATAAGACGATGTTTCGTACCAAAAGTTCACTATAACTAGGTTTTGATTTCTTTTTAAGTGACGAAAATTTACGACATAAACGGTTGTATCTCGACGAATGGACGGACGTAAAACAATGTGATCCTTAATAGGTTATGTGTATTTTTTCAGGTACCTTCAAAACAATTTTACTGTAAAATATATTTATGTATAATTATGTCTATACCCTTGATAATAATCAAGTAAATGTGTTTGTATTATCCGACTCCTGTTGTCTTATTGTCGTTCTTAAATAAAATATGATTAAATTACCTACCTATACTGTATTACCCAATGATATTTTATGACAACCTGTGTTTTTATATTTTAATTAATTAATGAGCTTGTTACTGACGTAATAAGGTTCTGCCGTGTTTTTTATTCTGAAAGTTAGATTTTGGAATGAGTTTTCTTAATTGTATCTCAAAGATTTCTTAATTCGACCGTATAAAACCTTTTTTTTTATATTTGTTAGCGGACAACTTCGTTGTTTATGAACCGATTTCGATGACCATTTATGAGTGAAATTGGTGTCAAACCCTTAGAGAATAAACATAAACATGGTAATAATTCAACTTGCTGATTTGGCACCGACTTATCAGTATTAAGTATTACTTAATAAGTAGTTTAATTTTTAGAGCCGTTGTTGTTGAAGTCGGTGTTTATTTTTTTTACCCGACTGCCACAGAAAAGAGGGAAATTACTCAAATATTGACAGTACTAAGATTTCTACAAAAGGGTTTAATTAATGTTTGACTAATGCTAGATACAGAATGTAATAATTGTAGATTTGTACCGCCTGCATTAATTTTTAACATATAAATTATATAGGTAATGTACGTACGGTGTACTGTGCGTTCTTCACACTAAATTATAGAACTTGTTTTTCCCTTTTTAGTTACCTAGTTGTTTTTTTGCAGTCGGGTTATTAGTTTTTTCAATAATTTTATTTGATAATCATAATTATAACATGTTGATGTATAATGCACACGTTGGTCACTTACTGAATTCTGTGTGCGGTGAGATAGAAGAAGTTTTCATTCACAACAGGCGCCCTACGTCACGTCGTCGATTGTCTTTTGTCTAAGGCTGACCGCACATTGGAGTCACGACAGTTTTAAGACAGACTTGCCTCACATAGACAAGTCTGCCTTATACCTGCGTTGATTAGACTGTTTTGTCGTTGATGTGCGCGCGTGTAGCCGACAAACGTTAGTCAGACGTCTGGTGCGATTTGAACAATTTTGTCTATGAGACGTTTTGTTTGAAGTGTGCGCACCTTCATATGTTTTGTATAGCAATAGTCTGTCTTAAAACAATCTTGACTCCAATGTGCGGTCAGCCTAACTCTCGCGCCCTGCCGCTCACATACCTAAGGAACTTTTTCTACAAATATGTAATCATTCTCATCTTAATATTCCAGGGAACTGACCGCAGACTGGGGTCGCGGTCTTGGTAATCCATTTTTCTGCAAGCAAGAGGAACTACACGGATTACTATAGGTAAAAACATTTATTTTACATCGCATCTTCAACTTTATGTGATTTCTGATTCTGCCTACATGGTCGGGATGGATCCAACTTAATATACGGGAATGATTTCAGGAATGAACGAGTTGTAACGGTTACCAGACTGATGCGGCGTAAGCAAATTTCCACTACTCCCATCGCTGCGTAAGACAAGCTTTAGTCGCCGCAAATTATTATTCTGAGTCAGCGTTTTTTTTTGTATACCTGATTCGAATGTTTGAACTGAACCTCACGTGACACAAAGATTAGTATTCTTGTGGTGGAAGTTATATGGTTTTTATAAGTAAAAACGTTTCCGTGTGGTGTCCGGATATAAAGAATAGCACCACCCCATATCCTCCACTGGGTGTCGTAAAAGGCAACTAATGGACCTTAAGACCCAGTGCACTGTACCAAGCACCTTGGGTCACCCGAATGGTGGCGGGTAAACAACCAACAATCGCATTCCCAAAGAGGGTTAGTGTCAGGCAGGCGACCGACTATAAAACCATAGCCAAAACTTTAAGCAACATGTCTAGAAGACGTGTAAGGGCAGGAAGATGATGATGATAAGTAAAACTGTATTGTCTTCAAACTACGACTACGTGTGGATTACAAGTCAAAGAATAACTTTACCAATACTTATGTGTAATTTACTAATGTATGTAGTAGGTCTGAGAATCAGTCAACCACTACTTTTCATCCCTTTTTTTTCTCAAACGAAGTCAACAGCTAGTCTAGTATATGTATAATATATAAACTATACCTAGTATACTGTACAAATTACGAAAAAAAAAAAACAATTTTTAAACTTTACTAGTAGTAAGTTTGTCTAAAAGGCCAAAGCATGTTTTATTGTAAAGGACGGGACAAGCAGAAAATATCTAAGATTTTAGCACGTCGTAAACAGCGCACAGATTCTTTGCGGTAAACATTTACGAAAGAGACAAGCCACGGTCGGCACGCGAAGATTAATCAGAGACAACTATATGATTATCACAATTAGAATGGTTGCATGAAATATCAATCACTAATTACTTAAACGTTTTCAAACGAACGCCTGTGTTCTCTTACGGTTATTCTGTTATGTCCCGTCTATAAAACCACATAAAAAATGTAACTCGTATTTATCTTGTATTTAAAGAAGCACAACACAAATGTATTCCGCCTTCTTTTGTCTAAGAATGTATCTACTTTATTCTTAATTGGAGATCCTCAATAACTTAAAAATACGATCAATAAGGAAGACCTCATGGCCTACGAAGATGTGAACGTGTGAAGAAAACGAAGAGCTCGTGTGGTCCGCCCACGCGTCAGCACTCACAAGGAACTAAAGCGTCTTCAAGTATCCTTAAGCACCTTGGGAGTGCTGATGTCTGGCCTGGACAGCATCGCGCGGCGGCGGCTACACTCGCCGTGTCCGATGACGTCGGTGTATCGCGGGGGCAGACCTCGCAACTCCTCCAACAGGTAGGAAGTTGGATGAGTTGCGTGATTTGCTTCCACGTGTCTAAGAGTCCAGCAGTGGACTGCCACGGGCTGATGACTTTGAAGAATGTTATTATCTATTACTCAATACTTTATTAACATTCCATTCTATATGTTATACCTACAGGTACATTTTATGGTAGATTCAATATAGACCCTATAGAGCACAGCTTAAAGATAATAATTACTGCCAGAGGATTCTATTTGGTAGATAAATCACAGACTCTTTACTAAAGAGACACCCACTGCTATAGTTGCTCCTTAAGAGGCAGTCGTAGGGCTCTGTTATGAAACAAATGCAGTTTGTTGGTTTGCTGTGTATTGTAAATATAAGTATAGGTAGCTTCCACGAATATGACATATTAATATAGGGGAGCAAATTCCGAGATGCGAGCTAGCACAGTTCGGGTTTCGCTAATAGAAATGAAGCCACTGTCACACCTTTAAGTCATACATTGTTATAAAATACGCGTTACTTGTTGTAACCTTTTCTCGGAAATAAAAAAAAAATATAAATTTCATTATAGTTTCGGGCTCTTTGTAAGTTGTTATCGCGTTTGTGTGTTTATTGAATGCATAGAACAGAATACAACAGCTTAGGTAAATTATATTACAACATTCGCATTCGATTATACAGCATAAAAGCTGTTCCTGACTAGCTGTCCCTGCAAACTTCGTTTCGCTGACAAAAATAATATGAAAACTATCATTTTATTTATGACGAAAAATCCCATTTTTTTTCATTTTTTTCCAAAATAAAATATAGTCTATGTTACTCGTGGATAATGTAGCTTTCGAATGGTGAAAGAATTTTTAAAATCGGTCCAGTAGTTTTTGAGCCTATTCATTACAAAAACAAACAAAGTCTTCCTCTTTATAATACTAATATATACTGTAGAAGATGACGAGGACAAAGTCGTGGGTAACAGCTATAATTTACAAAGCTAAGGAGGTTGTCCGCAAAAATAAATGATGCCCAAAATAATTATTCCACGCGGACGAAGTCGCGGGCACAGCTAGTTATAATATAAATCTTATCTTTATTGATATAATATCATTCTACTTTATTATAAACGCGAAAGATTGTAAGTACGGGTAGATGGATGTTTGTCTTGTTAACCGATTGTGTCTGTGTGGGTTTAATGTTTTTGCAGCAACAACCAACAAATACGCGGGCGAAGCAGCGGGAGAAATCTAGTCTCACGCACTAACACTTCTGCATGCGGTAACACTGATTAAGTACCTGCAATGGAATCAACCGACAAATTTGACTGGTGAGTTCTATACATCATTATAATGTCGTTCAAATGTAACA
Organism: Chrysodeixis includens; assembly: GCA_941860345.1. Taxonomy (NCBI): domain Eukaryota; kingdom Metazoa; phylum Arthropoda; class Insecta; order Lepidoptera; family Noctuidae; genus Chrysodeixis; species Chrysodeixis includens. The sequence continues at coordinate 3,053,411 of OW796090.1, read as the reverse complement.
TGTATTCTTTCAAACTTTCTAGTAACGTAGTTTTGAAATACAAACAAGGTAATTGACTGATTGATGTTGCAGGGTAACATCCGCTGGGTCACGGTTCCTGCAAGCAACTCTACAGACTCCAGGTAAAGGCACTTGTTTTAAACTTATATACCTACAGTAATTACTACAGCTTTTCTATCTACATCATTAAGCGATGGATGCCCTGAAGTACAACGAAGACCAACTGTTCGAATGATCGGATCAAACTATGGCCTCCAAGAGGAACTAAAGTGTAACTATTCTTTAGCACCTCCATTGGGGATTGCCTATGTTTGGTCTGAATGGCATCATGGCCGCGTCGTGCAAGGATCTACTCGCGGTCAGCTGGTCGCGGGGGCGGGCCTCGCAACTCCTTCAACAAACCGAAGTTGAAGGAGTTGCGCGGCTTTCCTCCGCGTTTCTACGGTGACTTCGATCTTTTCGTGGTACTTTTCGAGAAGCATAATTATCAATTAACACTCTTGAACTTTTGTTAGATGTTAAATTAACGTTATGTTAGGCTTAGCCCTGTCGATGCCACATTACTCCGAGCGCTAACACTGACAAGGTCCCATCACGTTGCCGTCGCAGTAATAATATATTTAGACTGTGGTAATACCATATACTTGCCTTACATAACTTACTTAAATGAAAATAAATCACCCAGTTTTAATACTGTATGTAATAAAAGTACGGAATGTAATAAAAGCTCAATATTGTCCATTGTTTTTACAGGACTCAGGCGCGGTACACAAACGTTTTCCCTGGAGAAGGCTCATGAGGACAGCTCCAGGTAAAAACCTTTTTCCTTAAGACCACTTCTGGTTTTTTTTTTCTAAATTATTTTGTACTTTTTTCTGGAAACTTTTCAGCCGCTCGACTGTTCCACCTGAAACTGAGAAGCGTTAATTCTTTAACAACAAAGAAGATCAAGAGTTCGTGGGATCCGACTAAACTCAGACACTCACTAGGATCTAAAGCGTTTTATTTGCTTTGGCACCTTGGGAGCGCCTGTGTCTAGTCTGGACAGCGTCGTGGCGTACTGCTCGAGCGAGGCTCTCTCCTGTGGTCGGCGCGGAGGGGAAGGAGGGGGGAGGAAGGTCGGGGGCAGGTCACGTACCTGCTCCATCAGACACTCCGTCTGCTGGAGGAGTTACCTGAGCTACTTCTGTGTTTCGACGTGAAAACCTTGATACTGCATCGCCTCCCGTCCTCGATACCGCATCGGAAGACCGGCAATTATTTTATACTATTAGATATTAACTAATTGCTTTTCGCCAATGAAAACTTGAAATAATATTATTAAAATTAAGTTTGTGTGGAGTATGTCTGAGCTAATACAATACACAGGTATGTGAAGACAAGTGATTTCTGTTACAGGATTCCAACGACTGCCGGCGTTTGCGGTAGCTTGTGCCACGCGTTACCACCTGGTGCCCAGTAAAAGGGGGTGCAAGCTCATCAGTAGGAGACATGTAACTCCGCCATCTTACGAGGCCACTTCTCAACCAAGGTGCGTGCCTTCCTCTCCTAGCGCTCTTTCAACAGAAGCAGACTGCCGCTCAGACAGCAGCGTGTCCTGACAAATAGAACAAATGAAGATTTGGTGATATCCGGCCAAGCGCCAGCCCGTATCAGGAACTAAAGCGTTGGCATTCCTTTGGCACCTCCTGCGCTCTGGCGCTTGGTCTGGACGACGTCGTGGCAGCCGCGGCGCAGAGCTCTCGGCGCGGGGTGTTCGGCGGTGCGGGGTAGGTCTCGCAACTCCCCTAACAGGAGTAAACTCCTGTTAGGGGAGGTGCTTGATCTGCTTCCGTGTTTCGACGAGAAAAAGTGGAGCACTCGCCTGCGATAGAGAACAGAAGACCGGCAAATATTTTACATAAAATTAAAATGTATTACTCTTCACCTAAGTTGCTTTATGCTGTGGAGGTAGTAGGTATACTGTTACCAGCCGACTGAGTAAGTCACAAATTTCTAGTTGAATTTGATTACCATAAAAACGGTTCTAGTGAGTTAATCTTAAAAGATAGACATATACTGTCCAGGACATTTTTTTAGATCATTTCAATAGGAATAATTCTTTCATACATATATTTTTGGTATCTTGAACCGTTTTTGGAGCGCACGCAACGGAAGCCCTCAAGGATGAATAATTTTCCCCGTTTTTTTCACATTTTCCATTATTTCCTCGCACCTAATAGTTGCAACGTGATGTTATATAGCCTAAAGCCTTCCTCGATAAGTGGTCTATTCAACACAAAAAGAATTTTTCGATTCGACCCAGTAGTTTCTGAGATTAGCGCGTTCAAACAAACAAACAAACAAACTCTTCAGCTTTATAATATTAGTATAGATAACAGTAATGTGTTTATATAAGAATCCAGTGACTGAAAGACTGTGTGACTGGCGCATATTAAATTCAAATAGAAATATAACATAATTTTATGTTTGAGCACTTTGGGGTTAAAACGCTTGGGACATGGTGGCCGGGTGCACGAGTTTTGTATAAGGAACTCGCAAAGTGCTTGGTCGACACTATCCGTGATCAGAAGGCTGGACTGTATTTGGGCAAAGAATTGACATTGCCATTCAACATGGTAATGCTGCCAGTCTCCTGAGCACGTTTCCCGCCATTGACGGTGATGACGACATATTTTTTGACAATTTGCAACTATGTTATTTTATAGTAATAAGGTTTAATATAAAATGTAGATATTTTTTGTTTTGTATCTTTCAATCATATAACATTAAGTAACAAATAAACTTGAAATAATGTTATTTATATTAGGTCGGTTTGGAATATATCTGAGCAATAATACAATACACAGATACCTATGTGAAGACAAGTGATTTCTGTTACAGGATTCCAACGACCTGGTCCCCAGCAAAAGAGGATACAAGCTCACCAGTAGGAGGCATGCAACTCCGCCATGTTACGAGGCCACTTCCCAACCAAGGTGCGTGCCTTCCTCTCCTAGCGCTCTCTCAACAGAAGCAGACTGCCGCTCAGACAGCAGCGTGTCCTGACAAATAGAACAAATGAAGATTTGGTGATATCCGGCCAAGCGCCAGCCCGTATCAGGAACTAAAGCGTTAGCATTCCTTTGGCACCTCCTGCGCTCTGGCGCTTGGTCTGGACGACGTCGTGGCAGCCGCGGCGCAGAGCTCTCGGCGCGGGGTGTTCGGCGGTGCGGGGTAGGTCTCGCAACTCAACTAACAGGAGTAAACCCCTGTTAGGTGAGATGCTTGATCTGCTTCCGGGTTTCGACGAGAAAAAGTGGAGCTTCGATATCGCACAGAAGACCGGCAAATATTGTATATTAAAATGTATTATGGCTTCGTGCCGGTCATATTCCATCGAAAAAGTTTAGTTTTCTAATGAAAAAGGTTACATCACCAAACTGTGATGAATGTGGAGTAGTCGAAGATGTACAACATGTTTTGATGGAGTGTGTCCGGAATGAAGCTTTAAGATTAAATCTATTCGGATCCACATGTCATTTCGACGTTGGAAAGTGTAATGCCATTCTGGCTTCTCCTTTATCGGTAGAGGCCAGAAACTTGTATAAACTTGCTTTTTTTATTTTTAAATAGTTAAGTAAGTTGTAAGTAGGTACCTACCTTGTGGTTGTAGTAAGTAAGTTTTTTAAGTTGATGTTACAGGGCGACGTTATCGCCAAGCGATAAAGCCCTTAAAATAAAGAAAAAAAAAAAAAAAAAATGTATTACTCTTCCCCTATGTTACTTTATGCTGTAGGTAGTAGGTAAACTGTTACCAGCCGACTGAGTCTATTCCTATATTTTATTGGATACCTATCATAACTGTTGTTACTTAAAATGTGAGATGTTAAATTAGGTTATATTTGACTTGGCCAGTTTTCATTACCTCAGTCACTCATAAGGTTATTCAATATTTGTTTTAATCCTGATAAAAACAGCCCTTCATATCTTTATAACCGTTTGAGCTAGCTTCATGAAATTTTGGCTTGACACGGTTCTGCGTATCTAGTTAGTCTGGTACGTGAAGACAAGTGATTTCTGTTACAGGATTCCAACGACTGTCGCCGTTTGCGGAAACTTGTGCCACGCGTTACCACCTAGTTCCCAGCAAACGAAGATACAAGCTCACCGGTAGGAGGCATGTTACCCCGCCATCTTATGAGGCAAGGTGCGTGCCTTCTTCTCCTAGCGCTCTTTCAACAGAAGCAGACTGCCGCTCAGACAGCAGCGTGTCCTGACAAATAGAACAAATGAAGATTTGGTGATATCCGGCCAAGCGCCAGCCCGTATCAGGAACTAAAGCGTTGGCATTCCTTTGGCACCTCCTGCGCTCTGGCGCTTGGTCTGGACGACGTCGTGGCAGCCGCGGCGTAGAGCTCTCGGCGCGGGGTGTTCGGCGGTGCGGGGTAGGTCTCGCAACTCAACTACCAGGAGTAAAAACCTGTTAGGTGAGATGCTTGATCTGCTTCCGTGATTCGACGAGAAAAAGTGGAGCTTCGATATCGCACAGAAGACTGGCAAATATTGTATATTAAAATGTATTACTCTTCACCTATGTTACTTTATGCTGTAGGTGGTAGGTAAACTGTTACCAACCGACTGAGTGAGCCGCAAATTTCTAGCTAACTGTAATTTAAGTTAGCTTAGATCAAATCTGAGCAACCGACTGAAGTTTCACTTTACTATTGTCGTACGAGTAGTTGCATTGATCATGAGGGATACTTTTGAAGTAATTGGTTTTGCTGTGAGTCTGCCTCTAATGGAAACTGTGTAAAATAGCGCAAAGCTAGCAAACTGTTGACACACCATTTCAAGTATAGGGAAGAGCGTAGTAAATCGATACAAACGCCGTGCACTCAGGTAGCAGCTAACAGTTTCCCTGCTAGGGGCACAGCCGTAATGACTATTTTGACCATCGTGCGATAGATCATTTATTTTCCTCTACCTTAGAAATAGAAATTTTGGCCTAAAGTTGTCCTTATAAACGTAATTAAACACACGTAGTTTCATGTGTTTATGTTGAATACGAGTAGTTTTTGAGTTATGGAGGGGTAAAAATGGCAGCTTATGGTTCGTGTAATATTACACTCGGCGCTAGCTAGCCAGTTCCTTTGCTAGTTTGTTCAATGTGCTTACGTATAATATCAACAAGCGGCGGCGTGTTAAGCCACACTACTTGACACGCTGCAGCATGTCTAGATACACTGGTATGTGAAGACAAATGATTTCCGTTACAGGAGGAGCAAAAGAGAATACAAGCTCATCAGTAGGAGGCATGCAACTCCGCCATCTTACGAAGCCACTTCCCAACCAAGGTGCGTGCCTTCCTTTCCTAGCGCTCTTTCAACAGAAGCAGAGTGCCGCTCAGACAGGAGCGTGTCCTGACAAATAGAACAAATGAAAATTTGGTGATATCCGGCCAAGCGCCAGCCCGTATCAGGAACTAAAGCGTTGGCATTCCTTTGGCACCTCCTGCGCTCTGGCGCTTGGTCTGGACGACGTCGTGGCAGCCGCGGCGCAGAGCTCTCGGCGCGGGGTGTTCGGCGGTGCGGGGTAGATCTCGCAACTCAACTAACAGGAATAAATCCCTGTTAGGTGAGATGCTTGATCTGCTTCCGTGATTCGACGAGAAAAAGTGGAGCTTCGATATCGCACAGAAGACTGGCAAATATTGTATATTGAAATGTATTACTCTTCACCTATGTTACTTTATGCTGTGTAGGTAGTAGGTATACTGTTGCCTAGAGCCGACTGAGTGTGCCGCAAATTTCGAGTTGACTGTACTGACTGCCGCAAATTTGAGCGACCGACTGAATTTCCATTAAACTATTGTCGTACGAGTACTTGTTTTGGTCGTGAATGTGATAGATATTTATGAAGTAATTAATTTTGCTGTAAGTCTGTCTGAACACGTACAAAACTCTCTTTCAATTTTTATGGGACACTAATTATAACAATTGCTGTTACTTGAAATTTAAAATCTTACAGTAGGTAAAATATGATTTGGCCAGATTTTTTATACTGTTTATGTTAAATAGGTTTTGAGTCATGGAGGGGTAAAAATGGCACCAAATGGTTCGTTTAATATTACACTCGGCGCTGCTGGCCAGCCAGTTCCTTAGTTTGACACGCTGCCGTATGTCTCGATACACTGGTGTGTGAAGACAAGTGATTTCTTTTACAGGATTCCAACGACTGCCGGCATTTGCGGTAGCTTGTGCCACCCGGTACCACCTGGTACCCAGCAAAAGAGGATACAAGCTCACCAGTAGGAGGCATGCCACTCCGCCATCTTACGAGGCCACTTCTCAACCAAGGTGCGTGCCTTCCTCTCCTAGCGCTCTTTCAACAGAAGCAGACTGCCGCTCAGACAGCAGCGTGTCCTGACAAATAGAACAAATGAAGATTTGGTGATATCCGGCCAAGCGCCAGCCCGTATCAGGAACTAAAGCGTTGGCATTCCTTTGGCACCTCCTGCGCTCTGGCGCTTGGTCTGGACGACGTCGTGGCAGCCGCGGCGCAGAGCTCTCGGCGCGGGGTGTTCGGCGGTGCGGGGTAGGTCTCGCAACTCAACTAACAGGAATAAATCCCTGTTAGGTGAGATGCTTGATCTGCTTCCGTGATTCGACGAGAAAAAGTGGAGCTTCGATATCGCACAGAAGACTGGCAAATATTGTATATTGAAATGTATTACTCTTCACCTATGTTACTTTATGCTGTGTAGGTAGTAGGTATACTGTTGCCTAGAGCCGACTGAGTGTGCCGCAAATTTCGAGTTGACTGTACTGACTGCCGCAAATTTGAGCGACCGACTGAATTTCCATTAAACTATTGTCGTACGAGTACTTGTTTTGGTCGTGAATGTGATAGATATTTATGAAGTAATTAATTTTGCTGTAAGTCTGTCTGAACACGTACAAAACTCTCTTTCAATTTTTATGGGATACTAATTATAACAATTGCTGTTACTTGAAATTTAAAATCTTACAGTAGGTAAAATATGATTTGGCCAGATTTTTTATAATGTTTATGTTAAATAGGTTTTGAGTCATGGAGGGGTAAAAATGGCACCAAATGGTTCGTTTAATATTACACTCGGCGCTGCTGGCCAGCCAGTTCCTTAGTTTGACACGCTGCCGTATGTCTCGATACACTGGTGTGTGAAGACAAGTGATTTCTTTTACAGGATTCCAACGACTGCCGGCATTTGCGGTAGCTTGTGCCACCCGGTACCACCTGGTACCCAGCAAAAGAGGATACAAGCTCACCAGTAGGAGGCATGCCACTCCGCCATCTTACGAGGCCACTTCTCAACCAAGGTGCGTGCCTTCCTCTCCTAGCGCTCTTTCAACAGAAGCAGACTGCCGCTCAGACAGCAGCGTGTCCTGACAAATAGAACAAATGAAGATTTGGTGATATCCGGCCAAGCGCCAGCCCGTATCAGGAACTAAAGCGTTGGCATTCCTTTGGCACCTCCTGCGCTCTGGCGCTTGGTCTGGACGACGTCGTGGCAGCCGCGGCGCAGAGCTCTCGGCGCGGGGTGTTCGGCGGTGCGGGGTAGGTCTCGCAACTCAACTAACAGGAATAAATCCCTGTTAGGTGAGATGCTTGATCTGCTTCCGTGATTCGACGAGAAAAAGTGGAGCTTCGATATCGCACAGAAGACTGGCAAATATTGTATATTGAAATGTATTACTCTTCACCTATGTTACTTTATGCTGTAGGTGGTAGGTAAACTGTTACCAACCGACTGAGTGAGCCGCAAATTTCTAGCTAACTGTAATTTAAGTTAGCTCAGATCAAATTTGAGCAACTGACTGAAGTTTCACTTTACTATTGTCGTACGAGTAGTTGCATTGATCATGAGGGATACTTTTGAAGTAATTGGTTTTGCTGTGAGTCTGCCTCTAATGGAAACTGCGTAAAATAGCGCAAAGCTAGCAAACTGTTGACACACCCATTTCAAGTATAGTGAAGAGCGTAGTAAATCGATACAAACGCCGTGCACTCAGGTAGCAGCTAACAGTTTCCCTGCTAGGGGCACAGCCGTAATGACTATTTTGACCATCGTGAGATAGATCATTTATTTTCCTCTACCTTAGAAATAGAAATTTTGGCCTAAAGTTGTCCTTATAAACGTAATTAAACACACGTAGTTTCATGTGTTTATGTTGAATACGAGTAGTTTTTGAGTTATGGAGGGGTAATAATGGCAGCTTATGGTTCGTGTAATATTACACTCGGCGCTAGCTAGCCAGTTCCTTTGCTAGTATGTTCAATGTGCTTACGTATAATATCAACCAGCGGCGGCGTGTCAAGCCACACTACTTGACACGCTGCAGCATGTCTAGATACACTGGTATGTGAAGACAAATGATTTCCGTTACAGGAGGAGCAAAAGAGGATACAAGCTCATCAGTAGGAGGCATGCAACTCCGCCATCTTACGAAGCCACTTCCCAACCAAGGTGCGTGCCTTCCTTTCCTAGCGCTTATTCAACAGAAGCAGACTGCCGCTCAGACAGGGACGTGTCCTGACAAATAGAACAAATGAAAATTTGGTGATATCCGGCCAAGCGCCAGCCCGTATCAGGAACTAAAGCGTTGGCATTCCTTTGGCACCTCCTGCGCTCTGGCGCTTGGTCTGGACGACGTCGTGGCAGCCGCGGCGTAGAGCTCTCGGCGCGGGGTGTTCGGCGGTGCGGGGTAGGTCTCGCAACTCAACTACCAGGAGTAAAAACCTGTTAGGTGAGATGCTTGATCTGCTTCCGTGATTCGACGAGAAAAAGTGGAGCTTCGATATCGCACAGAAGACTGGCAAAATTAAATATTGTATATTGAAATGCATTACTCTTCACCTATGTTACTTTATGCTGTGTAGGTAGTACTGTTGCCTTGAGCCGACTGAGTGTGTCGCAAATTTCTAGTTGACTGTACTGACTGCCGCAAATTTGAGCGACCGACTGAATTTCCATTAAACTATTGTCGTACGAGTACTTGTTTTGGTCGTGAATGTGATAGATATTTATGAAGTAATTAATTTTGCTGTAAGTCTGTCTGAACACGTACAAAACTCTCTTTCAATTTTTATGGGATACTAATTATAACAATTGCTGTTACTTGAAATTTAAAATCTTACAGTAGGTAAAATATGATTTGGCCAGATTTTTTATACTGTTTATGTTAAATAGGTTTTGGGTCATGGAGGGGTAAAAATGGCACCAAATGGTTCGTTTAATATTACACTCGGCGCTGCTGGCCAGCCAGTTCCTTAGTTTGACACGCTGCCGCATGTCTCGATACACTGGTGTGTGAAGACAAGTGATTTCTTTTACAGGATTCCAACGACTGCCGGCATTTGCGGTAGCTTGTGCCACCCGGTACCACCTGGTCCCCAGCAAAAGAGGATATAAGCTCACCAGTAGGAGGCATGCCACTCCGCCATCTTACGAGGCCACTTCTCAACCAAGGTGCGTGCCTTTCTTTCCTAGCGCTCTTTCAACAGAAGCAGACTGCCGCTCAGACAGCAGCGTGTCCTGACAAATAGAACAAATGAAGATTTGGTGATATCCGGCCAAGCGCCAGCCCGTATCAGGAACTAAAGCGTTGGCATTCCTTTGGCACCTCCTGCGCTCTGGCGCTTGGTCTGGACGACGTCGTGGCAGCCGCGGCGCAGAGCTCTCGGCGCGGGGTGTTCGGCGGTGCGGGGTAGGTCTCGCAACTGCCCTAACAGGAGTAACTCCTGTTAGGGCAGTCGCTTGATCTGCTCCCGTTTTTCGACGAGAAAAAGTGGAGCTTCGATATCGCACAGAAGACCGGCAAATATTGTATATTAAAATGTATTACTCTTCACCTATGTTACTTTATGCTGTGTAGGTAGTAGGTATACTGTTGCCTAGAGCCGACTGAGTGTGCCGCAAATTTCGAGTTGACTGTACTGACTGCCGCAAATTTGAGCGACCGACTGAATTTCCATTAAACTATTGTCGTACGAGTACTTGTTTTGATCGTGAATGTGATAGATATTTATGAAGTAATTAATTTTGCTGTAAGTCTGTCTGAACACGTACAAAACTCTCTTTTAATTTTTTATGGGATACTTAAAACAATTGCTGTTACTTGAAATTTAAAATCTTACAGTAGGTAAAATTTGATTTGGCCAGATTTTTTATACTGTTTATGTTAAATAGGTTTTGAGTCATGGAGGGGTAAAAATGGCACCAAATGGTTCGTTTAATATTACACTCGGCGCTGCTGGCCAGTCAGTTCCTTAGTTTGACACGCTGCCGCATGTCTAGATACACTGGTGTGTGAAGACAAGTGATTTCTTTTACAGGATTCCAGCGACTGCCGGCATTTGCGGTAGCTTGTGCCACCCGGTACCACCTGGCCCCAGCAAAAGAGGATATAAGCTCACCAGTAGGAGGCATGCCACTCCGCCATCTTACGAGGCCACTTCTCAACCAAGGTGCGTGCCTTCCTCTCCTAGCGCTCTTTCAACAGAAGCAGACTGCCGCTCAGACAGCAGCGTGTCCTGACAAATAGAACAAATGAAGATTTGGTGATATCCGGCCAAGCGCCAGCCCGTATCAGGAACTAAAGCGTTGGCATTCCTTTGGCACCTCCTGCGCTCTGGCGCTTGGTCTGGACGACGTCGTGGCAGCCGCGGCGCAGAGCTCTCGGCGCGGGGTGTTCGGCGATGCGGGGTAGATCTCGCAACTCAACTAACAGGAATAAATCCCTGTTAGGTGAGATGCTTGATCTGCTTCCGTGATTCGACGAGAAAAAGTGGAGCTTCGATATCGCACAGAAGACTGGCAAATATTGTATATTGAAATGTATTACTCTTCACCTATGTTACTTTATGCTGTGTAGGTAGTACTGTTGCCTTGAGCCGACTGAGTGTGTCGCAAATTTCTAGTTGACTGTACTGACTGCCGCAAATTTGAGCGACCGACTGAATTTCCATTAAACTATTGTCGTACGAGTACTTGTGTTGATCGTGAATGTGATAGATACTTATGAATTAATTAATTTTGCTGTAAGTCTGTCTGAACATTTACAAAACTTTCTTTCTATTTTTTTTGGGATACCTATAACAATTGCTGTTACTTGAAATTTTAAATCTTACAGTAGGTAAAATTTTCCGTGTGGTGTCCGGATATAAAGAATAGCACCACCCCATATCCTCCACTGGGTGTCGTAAAAGGCGACTAATGGACCTTAAGACCCAGTGCACTGTACCAAGCACCTTGGGTCACCCGAATGGTGGCGGGTAAAGAACCAACAATCGCATTCCCAAAGAGGGTTAGTGTCAGGCAGGCGGCCGACTATAAAACCATAGCCAAAACTTTAGGCAACATGTCTAGAAGACGTGTTGCGCCGACCCCAAGTGAAATGGGATAAGGGCAGGAAGATGAGTAGGTAAAATTTGATTTGGCCAGATTTTTTATAATGTTTATGTTAAATAGGTTTTGAGTCATGGAGGGGTAAAAATGGCACCAAATGGTTCGTGTTACACTCGGCGCTGCTGGCCAGCCAGTTCCTTAGTTTCACAAGCTGCCACATGTCTAGATACATAGGTATGTGAAGACAAGTGATTTCTGTTACAGGATTCCTATGACTGCCGGCGTTTGCGGAAGCTTGTGCCACACGGTACCACCTGCTCCCCAGCAAAAGAGGATACAAGCTCACCAGTAAGAGGCATGCCACTCCGCCATCTTACGAGGCCACTTCTCAACCAAGGTGCGTGCCTTCCTCTCCTAGCGCTCATTCAACAGAAGCAGACTGCCGCTCAGACAGGGACGTGTCCTGACAAATAGAACAAATGAAGATTTGGTGATATCCGGCCAAGCGCCAGCCCGTATCAGGAACTAAAGCGTTGGCATTCCTTTGGCACCTCCTGCGCTCTGGCGCTTGGTCTGGACGACGTCGTGGCAGCCGCGGCGCAGAGCTCTCGGCGCGGGGTGTTCGGCGGTGCGGGGTAGGTCTCGCAACTCCCCGAACAGGAGTTACTCCTGTTCGGGGAGTCGCTTGATCTGCTCCCGTGTTTCGACGTGAAAAGATGAAGCCACTGTTATCACGAGAAGTAGTTTCTTACATTAACTCCTCAATTTTTGTGTTTCTCATTCTTAAACGTTTTATATTATTTTATCGGGATAGCCCGACCTAGTCGGACTATCCCGATAAGTATACGTGAGTAAACCGTTATAACGTTTAAGTATGAATCATCCTCACGAAAGTTATTGTAAAAAATGTATTTCTCATTATTCACAGAATAGTTCTTTTTGTATAAAACCGCATTACTCTGAAGGTGCTCCCACACAGCAGTTATATAATGATATACAACAATGTGTAACGCAATAACTTTTATAATAGCGTATTACAAGAACACTACAACATGTTAAGTTGTTGTTGTTGTTTTATGTTATAAACGCTCCCACGTTGGTTGAACTTGTTGTATCGTATACCATATTGTTCAATCAGTTTGGGTTTGTCTTTCGAGGAAGGTGGTAGTCACCCAATAATGGAGGAAGTGCTGATAGGTTTGAGTCTCACTGAGGCTAAGATGATGTAAATTACAACAAAAGTTAAATTTTGTTATATTAATATTGTAATCAGTTGTAAAACATTTTGTTAACTGAAGTTGTATAACATCAATAACTATTTAAGAGATATATAACGGTTTACTCACGCTTAGGTATTTATCGGGATAGCCCGACTAGTCTCGGACCCAACCGGAGTCCTTAATTATTAGCTGACGCGGCGGCGGCGGCGGCGGGGTCGCGAGTGACTCCGGTTGGGTCCGAAACTAGTCGGGCTATGCCGATAAATACGCATGAGTAAACCGTTATACAGGGTGACTTTGAAGTCGTGGGCAATATTTTAAACTAAGACACTATTAATGATACTAATTGCGTTAGAGCTATTTTTACTTAAAAAAAAAAAATAATGCAGGTAGTTACCTAGTTCCCCCCGGCGGGGCCGGGCATCCGACGCCCGGCCAGGCGCCGGAGGGGTCGCGGAAGTAATCGTCTTGGTTTCCCGTGACCCCTCCATGGTGGCGCACGCCGAAAACCCGGGGGTTTTAGTGGGTAGGGGGCCGCCTCACGGCCTAAGCCCCACACTCAACCATTTTTTTTTTTTTTTTTGGGAAAAATAGCCCTAACGCTATTAGTATCATTAATAGTGTCTTAGTTTAAAATATTGCCCACGACTTCAAAGTCACCCTGTATATCTCTTTAATAAGAATCATTTTCACGAAAGTTATTATAAAAATAAAAACATCAATAACATTAAATAATTTGCTTAAAAACAAATGCTATAAATCAGTCTATAACGTTACATAACTGCTGCGTGGGATCACCTTTTTCTTAAGTGAAATTTTAATGTGGGATATATTCGTAACTTTTAGAAATCGTATTCGAAATACGATGTTTCTGTAAAGTCTTAACTTACAAATCATTCTTCGACATCTTATTTTTTTTTTATATCTTGGGACAATATCACGGTCATCTGATCCCAAGCTAAGCAGAGCTTGTGTTATGGTAATCAGACAGCTGATAAACATACTTATTAAATATATTTCTAAATATTTACATTTTATAGACAAATTTCACCCAGACACAGAACAATGATCGTGCTCATCACACAAACATTTTTCCTGGGTCCTGGTCCCTAGCAGTCAGGGTCACTAACCACTAGACCAACAGGCCCGTCGGAATTTTATTCTATAGTACATACTAACTCATTCTATTTTCTGCCCACATGCTGCATTGCAACTTTCGAGTCACCGAGAAGAAAGACCTGAAATCGTCCAGTCTCGAGGCCCTCACCAGGGACTAAGCCGCCCCTCAACACCGCCCGACCGTCGACGTGAACCAATCAATTTATCCAACATTCTCGTAACAAATAGTAACGTTTCAATAAATCGAACTGAATTTGATGCATGTCGTTTTATTTCGGAGTTTCCATTGTGGCTTAGCTTCAGCCTCAGAATCTAAAAGCCAATCTAATCAAATTACCTACTCATAAATAAACTTTTTTGGCACTTGAATATTGTTATAATTAGAAAATAAAATAAAAAGGTCCACAGAGGTTTCATTCATTTTCGGTTCCGTACCCAAAGGGTAAAACGGGACCCTATTACTAAGACTCCGTTGTCTGTCTGTCTGTCTCTCTCCGGGCTGTATTTCATAAACCGTAATAGCTAGAAAGCTGAAATTTTCACAAATGATGCATTTCCATTGCCGCTAAAACAACAAATACTAAAATATAAAAAAATATTAAAGGAAGGTCTAAAACTATTACTAAAAAAGGCCGGCAGAGAAGGGGTTGAGTTTGAAATATCGAGCGCACACGTTACGTTCTTGCATACCTACAGAACATTGTGTTGCACACCTACTTGTGTAGTAAAGGCTTCTAGCTACAGATAATCAATACATATAATAAGACAGTCATCATCTTCCTGCCCTTATCCCATTTTACTTGGGGTCGGCGCAACATGTTTTTTTATAAACATGTTGCTAATGGATTTGACTATAGTTTTATAGTCGGCCGCCTGCCTGACACTAACCCTCTTTGGGAATGCGATTGTTGGTGTTTTACCCGCCACCATTCGGGCGACCCAAGGTGCTTGGTAAAGTGCACTAGGTCTTAAGGTCCATTAGTCGCCTTTTACGACACCCATTGGAGGATATGGGGTGGCGCTATTCTTTATATCCGGACACCACACGGATCACATATAATAAGACAGTAAAAATCGATTTTCTATACTATTAATATTTTTACAAAAAAAAGATAGGAGGCAATTAAAGAAGAGTCATGGAAACCAAAAATATTTTTTTTTTCAAATCAAATCAAATCAATCTTTATTGTGGATCATAGGTACATAATACGGGTGGCAGGTACATAATAAATTGTGAACAGCTATGTCCCGCCCGTAGGGCATACAATAGTAGGTAAGTAACAAGAAAATTATACATTACTAGCGACCCGCCCCGGCTTCGCACGGGTGTTATGCTGATACTAAATAGTAAATTTAGAAAAACTGAACGTTGTATATAATACTACAAACTGACCTTTTTCAAATATTATAGTTGTCATCGGATATGTCATACTTTCTTGCCGTAATGATCAATGTCATTGTTCAATAAAAATTAAGATGTAAGTAAAACCATAGCTGTGGAGCCTGTTAATATTTAAATTAAAACTATACCTAACTAAATTCGGACAAATTGATATCCTCAACCTTTTTTCATTTGATTAGAAATAGCTTTTTAAGGTTTTTACTTAACTATCCCCGAATATATTCAAGCAGAAAGAACTACAAATTAAATTATTATTTGTTAAGCTTTTGTGTATATAATATCTCTGTATATATATGTCTGTAAATATTTTAATTTTAGTTATTTTCTGTACTTCACGTAGAGTTAAGATTGTAAATCTAATAATTTCAATAAACGCATTTGCAAATAATAAATAAATATACAAATTAAACAAAAATAAAATAATTAAAAAGTATAAATGCTTCAAAGAGAATGGATGGAGTCGCCGAGTTTCGATCCCGGGTCCTTCCGCTTGCTAGGCGAACGCTCTACCAACTGAGCTACGACTCCGGTGAAAGTATGAGCGAATTACGGGTTCCTATGAAGTTGACTATTTTTGAAGTGGTTAACTTTGCGGAACTTCTGCGTATCTATCCTGTAAAATACATGTAATGAAATGAAATAAAATAGTTTATTCTGCAATTAGGATATTGTTTATCACTTTTACATGTCAGTATTTATTAAATACTAGCCTGTCGCCCGCGACTTCGCCCGCGCGAAAGTCGGTTATAGCCGTAAAAATATAAATACGTTCTTCTATATACGTAATATATACAAAAACTTAACAAATTATATACTAAAAACACTCTATAAATCGGTGAAAAATCATAAAAATTGGTGCAGTAGTTTTAGAGTTTATCGCAAACAGACAGACAGATAGAAACGGTGGAGGACTTTGTTTTAAAATATGTAAAATTTAAAATATTAGCAAAAAATAATGTAATATTTAATAATACAGTGCAGCACATTGCATTGCTCTTACAATCAAGTCTAGCTCATTTAAGGACCCATTTTTTCATACAACCATCTTAATATTATTATGCTAATAAAAAAAGCAACGGTGCTGCAGTACGGAATCGAAAATTCACTTCCTCCTCTAGGCAGTCGGTTTAAAAACCTTTTTAATATAATTTTCGTAATTTTATTGTCAGCGAAACGAAGTTCGCGGGGCAGCTAGTAAGCAATATTTTGCATCACTCACCCGATCTGGAGTCACTGACTTTAAAAAGGTGTTTGTAAAAGCACAATAGGAATATTAATTAGTAGCTTAATAATTCTAGTACAAGTTAAAACTTATAGGTACTATCTCGGTTTGCGGCTTCGTGGTAGTGTCGCATCGTAGTATGAATAGTTCACCGGTTTCCGTCACACGACATCGTATCGCAATACGCGGCTGAGACATAGTAAATCTAATATTATTTAAAACTAGCTGACACGGCAGACTTCGTACTGCCCCAATGATAAATAAAAGACCTAAACTTTTGAATAGGGCTGTTTTTAGGGTTTGCCCGGCAAATATTCGATGTTTTCTCACCTTTTAAACCTTCCCTAGAACTCCATGATCAATTCAAGACCAAGATGAGATAAATCTGTTCAGCCGTTCTCAAGTTTTTTGCGAGACTAACGAACAGCAATTGATTTTTATATATATAGAAAAAGATAAGATAAGATGTAACGCAAGTACAACGTTATATACTAGTAATGCTATAAACGCGTAAGTATGTATTAGGTATACATAACACATTACCTTGAATAAACGCAAAGGTTACACTTTTCCCACCGCGTAAAAGCAGCTCACTGTTCATCCACACGGTTGAAGCCAGACGGAAACAGACATACTGACAGACATGACATGTTTTCGACATTTGCTGAAGATTAAACTGTAGAAACTTCGTATACTCCTGAACTCTTCACACATACTCTGTACCTACAGAACGTGTACACGTAGCCAACTGGTAACAAAAACAATCTCAAAGGTCTGCTACAAGATCTGTGTGGCCTGCCCACCACACCACAACTGCTAAGAAATACATTGCTATTTAGAATCGCTATGTGTTTTTGTACATTGCACTTAGAAACAAACACTAAACAAAGACAATTCTTTGTATCGCGACATTTTCTGTTTGTTGTCAACAACCGCTGGAAACTAGGCGAGTCTAGAGGGCATAGCTAGACTATATAATGACGCACATCAAGTCTCACACAGAACAGACTGAACGTAACTCGACACCGCTGCAACTGTACCGCTCCGAAAACGAGCGCGGGAAAGTTCATATTATTCGAATTTAAATCATCAAGTAGTTGTGATAACTAAGGAAAAATACGTAAGTCAGGTAAGTGGTACAACACTCCCACGCCTTGGGTAAGAAAAGGTAAGTGGTAGAAGTATAAATAAATAAGTGCTCCCCAAATATCACCGCACACTGGACGCCTGGGGAAGGAATCCGTCGCCAAGGTCGTCGACGGCGAAGTTGTTACATCGAACTAGTCAGATATGTGCGGCGAGTGTGGGTTGGAACTGCACAAGAATTGGAAAAAAGGGAGAAGTCCTTTTTTACAACAATGAGATCTTAGCCAGGCTATTTAAAACAAACATCTTGTGCGCGTTTGAATAGTAATAATGAGAATTCCGTATTTAAGGTAAAGAAAAACAAATCTGTTTCAATGTATATTTTAATTAACTACTTTTTACGTTTGTCTGTCCTTCATAACCAAAATTCAAGATTTTAAGTTCACGGCAAGGTTTTGAATAGCTGCGAGCGTCTAAAATTTGTGCCATAAACGGCTGTATCTTTTAATTTGCGTTGCGTTGGTTTAGAATTTTGATTTTTCCGCAGCTCCCAGGAATAGCTATAGACTTAGGTATTTGATACAAATTCCTGCTCGGTACCTCCACGCGTTCCTGTAAAAAATGGTCATATTCGGGTGCCGCATTTTTTTAAGAGATACGGAACCGACTCTGATTGCCTGCTGCGGCGTGGTTGCTTCCCGATTCATTTAGCGGATTAAATGCACAAGGTCGCAGGTTCGAACTCAAGCCCAATGCAAGCAAATATGTAGTAGTACAACCTAATGGTTGTAGCTGGAAATTTATCGAAGTTATATAAAAAAGAAGAATAATGATACCTGCTTATAATTGTCCCGACGGCCTTTTTCCTCTACTAATTGCGGGTTGGCAATTTCCTACTCCAATTTTGTAATTTAGGTTTCGTCACGATGTTTTCCTTCACCATGTATTCTTTATTTGTTTCTGTCTATTTAATTTGTTACTTTTTCAATATGTGTGTAGTGTGATCTCCAAAATCATTATTTCTCCACGATGAGACGAACATTTTTACTTATGCCATATTTATAGGTTTCTTTGTACCAGGAACAGTAGCGGACGGCGTCGGCCACTCAAGCATTGCGTGAAACTCAACAAGTCACTGGTAACTCCGGCAAAGATGCAGCTGTCTAGCCCCAGGAGACCAGGTGCGTGTAGTAACACCTAAACATGCAAGTACAACACTCCTAGTATCCTATTATAAATAAAGGTTTTGTAAGTATGAATGGAAGTTTGTTACACTTTCAAGTCCAAACAGCTAGATAAATTTGATAAAATTTAACTTTTTAACAAATAGACCACTTTTTACATGATTTAGAAAAAGAAGGATATTGTTTTGCAGCTATAACCTACAATAACTATAATTTTCACGGTAAAAAACTAAAGTAGTTTTTTGTCTTACCAAATTTGGATAAAATTTGGTATAGCTCGACCAAAACCGCTGTACCGCGCCTAAGGAATGCGCGTTGTGGTGGGGGTCGGGAAGAAAAGAGCATCAGCTCACATGAGATCGATATTGTCGGATAGATCTTACGATATCAGTTTGCAGTTCTACAGGCACGACAAAATTAAATTATTTAATTGAGGTTAATTAAATATTTCATTTTATTTAACTGCAGGTGTAACTATTATGTATTTTACTTATTTAATTAAATATTAATGAAATATGGTCATATTTTACTAAGCTTATTTCAAATCAGGTTGGTTGGTTTATTAAAAGTTTAAATTTATTGAATTCCGTAAACAATTTATTAAATATGTCTTAACATCACGAGATATTGCATCACCCCTCTTTCAATATGAATCTCATGACTGTGTTTCTGATAAAGACAGCTCGCCACCTTCCTAAGGCGCGCTACAGCAGTAATAAATAAAATATTTATTTTAAACAGTTATAGTCTCATAATATAGGATAATATTATTTTTTCCAGTGAAAGCAGCCTGGGTGGTTGTCCTTATGCTAGCTTTATACGCTACATTATTACAAGCTCAAAAAAATAAGAACAAAAATACTCAAAAGGACAAAAATGCTCAAAATGAACAAACAACTCTAAGTGCTCCAGTCAAGTCATCGGCTGGGAGAGTGCTGCCTTGGACGACAGCTACGCCAGTCGAGTATGATTGTAACCGGAAAACCTTTTTTTTTAATAGAGTCCTATCCATCCTAATAGATAGCCCGGACGATGAATTAGGGTGTTTGCCAGTTTCTACCGCAGTTATTCTAGATGCTAATCGAGTGTTAACTTCATACAGCCCGTTTAGAAAGTTAGTACAAGATTTTTCAATAATCTCTACTCTTACTTTATATACACAAACTTCGAATAGTTTCAATAACGATCAATGTAGAAGTACTTCGTTATTACACGATGTTTGGTCGGGTCGTCAAGTAACGTTTTCTCCGGATGAAGATGATTCGGTCCCAAAGAAAAGTTGGCACGGCCAGTGGCACGACCAGCAGTCGCCCATCCACGACCTGATGGTGCTGAGAACTAATCCTGCTTTAAATAAAAATATGAAATTCTCTAATCTAGAGGAACATGATATTACTTTAGGAACGGCCGACCAACTGTTTATTATGCCTATCGCAAAACCTGGGGACAGGATAGAATATCCCCTGCGGTTTGCCCAAATGAATGTAGACGGAGATAGGCAACTACAAACGTATGATTTTGTCAACACTGATGATATCATAGTAAACTGTGATTCCTATATCCCTAAGATTTTCGGACTTTTCATCTGTCTCAGGAATATTTTAGAATTACGAACACTCGCGTCCGGTGCTGTGCTAGTGTCGAACCAGACAGTGTTCGGAATCGGTAGCTTCGCGTATTCTCGGGATGATCTTGGCCTGTTAGTGTTCACTGATGTGCGGCCTTACTACGACCTCATCATGAACGCTATGACTGAAGAAGACACATTGTAGCGCATATACGAGTACCTACCATAACATTAGGTAGTGTATAAGAATTAAAGACACAAAAACATTTCCCAAAAACAAACTTTTCTCAAAGACTTGCTTTTTTCCCCGGTTTGACCTGCATGCAAAATGAATACGGCTTAAAAATACTTCATTCGCATATAGGGTATTAGTTACTAGCTGTTGCCTGCGACTTTGTCTACGTGGTATTAAAGATGTGTAGTGCTGAAAAAAAGGAAAGCTAAATGATGTTTAATGCGAGCTCCTTAATCCAGTTCTATTCAAAAATTATCTAATAACTTCCTACTCATAACCTCTAGTCTTACAAACATATTTGACTGTTAACCCTGCTGGTTTTAAAGGTTCATCCAATATTCACATGATGAAAGGTCGCATTATATTTTTGCTGTGGCTACTATCTTGCACTGATTTGATTATATGTACCAAGTCTCTAATTCTGGTTGGAGAGGAAGGGGAAGGCCAAAGAAAAGATGGATGGATTGTGTAAGGAACGATATGAGTGAAAAAGGAGTAAATGATAGTGTGACGTCTGATAGAGGAAAATGGAAGGAAAAAACGTGTTGCGCTGACTCCAAGTAAAATGGGATAAGGGCAGGAAGCTGATGATGATGATCTAATTCTGGTAGTGTGGTAGTCTAAGCTGAGCCAACTGAGCCTGAAGAAGGTTAATGTTATCTACGGTTCACCCTCATTTTATTTGAAGTAATGTTTTACTACACTAATAAAAAAGCAACCTAGCCTAAGCTAGGTTATGCGAACTGAAAATTATGTCAATGGTTGTTTAACGAAGTGAAATTAGGTGAAACGTTGTTAGTTTAAACGAAGGCGAACCTAATGTTACGCTCATATAACAAAACATTTGCGGGAGTACGCTTGCGGGACATACTCGTACGCAATATATAATAGGTATTAATAATAACAGCCTATCAACTTCTACCTATGCAACCCTATACCAACGCAATTGGTGCTCAATTGAGGTAGTGTATAGGCACTATCAAATCTTTAAAGCCACGCGTTACACAACCAAATTGCAGTCAACAGCTAGTTAATAAAGTATAGTAAATATTTTACCGTCCAAACTATTTTTTTATTTTGGTGTAGTTGGATTTCTTTCATTTCATATCCACAGCTCCATCTAAATTGGATGAGACTGTCGTAGCTTAAACAGTTAGTAGATACTACCAAATAAAATTATTTTAATAAATAGACCCCCTGATTAATAAATAGCCAATATTTTGTCAAGGCCTCTCCTTAATCTTCCTGCAAAATTTGAACGATATGTATTAAGTAGTTTTTTTGATTAGCCGGTAATTATCATAAAATTTGTGATTGCTCCTTATCAAATAGCGCAATCAAATGTAGAATTTATGTTGTCCCGACCTCTAGTCAATACATTCAAAATTTGAATCATATCTAGGTATACAGTATTTTTGGAGATTATCCAGGACATACATTTGACGTTTAATCCATTTTATGATAATAGTTCTTTAAACAGGTAACCGCCACAAAACGAACCCCCCCTCTTTTAGACCCCTGTTAAGGCAGAATTTCCAAAAATCCTCATTGCATCATTCTTAACTTCTAACTAAATAGCCAAATATTAATTTTAATCGAGTTAGTTTCATACAAACTTACCCGCCCCTTTGGCTTCTTTTGGTTGTATGAAGATCTTAGTTTTTACTTAACATCTATAACTAGCAACACGCCTCGTCTTCACACGGGTGCAATGCTGGCACTAAATATACTATAGAAAAACTGCGGTGGAAAAGACAAGAGGACAGAAAAAGCGACTTTGTTTTATACTATGTACAGACATGAGGTTGTTATAATTTTATTATATGTACAGATCGTAGTTGCGAGTTATTTATAAATATTTAGTGTATAAATGTGTTAACTGTAAAGTTTTAGATGATAAGGAACTATTAAGTACGTGGATTATGCTTGATTCATCTCATAGCAAACGTGTGTACATATTATTTGTATATTTTGTTCAAAGTAAAATAAAAAAAACAACGTTGAAGTTTTCGCTTTTTCTTTAACTTAATACATAATTTTATGTATTTACGGGTATGTAGGTACCAGTCAGATATTGCGGCAGCCTGTGCAGAAGCTGACGAAGCGTATTACGTATCCAAGATCGCCTGACCTGTGATTCAGCCCGTGTGTATAGTTTTAATAAATATTTCATGGAAGGGATCTTTCCTACAGCTAGTAAGCGTGCCTCTATCACTCCGCCTTGCAAGAGTTGTGATGAAAATAATATCGAGAATTTTAGGGCCATTTCTATTCGTTCCACTTTGTTAAATATTTTTGAACGACTTGTAAACAGCGCGCTACATCCTCATATCCGTCATCTTTTCATCTTAATGTTCTTATCCTGAAGTTTCCTATATCGATAAAAAGTTACAATGTTCTCAATTTGGAATCCAGTTCACTTCTTCTTGGTGTAATGACACATGTAACAATAGGTTTATTTGCATTTCGATATCATGTCGTCTACATTATACAGTACCTAGATCTCAGGGCAACAAAATAGGAGCCCGAACATAACAGATCGAGCGTTTGTTGACTGTCAGCGTCTGGTCTCATAAAACCAAGTCTATAATTTTCATATCGGCAAATAAAATTTGTGCGATCATTATTCGAAATTTCGCTTTATGTTAGTGCCAACGAATGATCCTATCTTTACTCCGAGTTACCTAAGTCCGGTTTAGTATTTGACTTTATACGACACACCTACCACTAAGTGCGAACTTGTTATCATAAGTCGTAAATGTAACCATTTCAGATAAAAGTAATCAAATTCGTAAGAGGTATAAAATATTACAACTTGAGAAACAAGTTGTGAGGATACCTACACACGTTCCTAAATCTTATTCCTTCAGATTGAGATGCTACGACAATGGCACGGATAATTAACATATTTTGATTTGTTGGTGTTTTTGGCATCGTGACGGAAGCTAGCAGACTGCAAGACCCAGAGAATTTCTCGAAGATTTCACAAATCAAAACTAACTTGCCATTTTGGAGATAGTTGTCTGTGCTTAGCACAGCAACAGTGTTAAAAGTTTCCAATTAAAGTGTATGAAGGATGCTTGAACATTTATTTAACAGGACGTAGAGACCTGCGCGAAATGGTGCCTCCGTAAAAGTTCTGTAAGCGACGAAGGTGATTTCCAAAAGTTTTCCATCAACACAGTGCCCAGCACTGATTCCCCAGGTCTCCGAGATCATAGAACCTGTACAGAATCTGTCGAAGAATTTATTTTATTCGTCAATAACCATCAACGAGATGACATATGGATAATCTCCCGCTGTTAAGTCCCGACCCTCGTGGACTCTGTAAGTATAATCACTTATGTCTTTATGTTTTTGAATTTTGAGCAATGTCTACATAATACTGGTAGTGTTGGTGACTTTTAAATGAGTCGGCTGAACGTTGCCTGAACAAGCGTCACCAAACGTTTAACTTGTTAGTGGATTGTAGCACAGCTCTTTGAACGGAGCGGACGTAAAACCAGTCAGGAGGATGAAATGTAGTTCACCTTTTTTCATTGCAGCACTAGTAGCCAAAGATGGTATCGGGGGCTAAAATTATATCAAAAGGTTCACACAAGTTTATAAGGTGGTTTTATAATTGTATCAACTTCAACAAATCTATACTACTTAATATATATAAGTTAAAGGGTTTGTTTGAATTTTAGGATATATAATATCACAATGTGACGCATAGCTGAGAGCGAATCATCGGTTTTTTTATTTAACTACGATTCCGCAGACTCGTGGTCTTTTTTTGGTTTTAACATTCTTTGGAAAAGAAATCGAAAAATTGAAATTCGTTTGAACTCCGCTGAAGGCTCTCATCAATCACTTACAACTAACTTACATAACTTCGGTGTCCATCCCCTTTTATATTCTAATCTTACAAACTACTTACATTTACACTTACAGAATTACGGCGATTGATCGAAATTGGATGGGGATACAGAAGTTAGCAGTCTGGCCAGTATCTCCACGATTGCCATGTTTTGGTGCGGCAGTACTGTCTTACGTTTGTAGTCATCAATAGCTACCGTTGGTGTATCCACGGCTTTCCTGCAGAAGCGGCCTATCGCGTCGCTAGCGTCATCGGTGTAGTAGACGCAGCTTAGCGTATGTCGCGACACAGCAACCACCGCGTGTGGGACGCTGTCATGGACTTGTACACGTTCGTAAGTGAGACCCTGAGATTCGTGAATGGTCAGGGTGCGAGAGCCTTCTCCAGAGCCGTATCCCTGGGCACTCAGGGAGGATTTCTCCTCCTGTGTGTGCACGAGGAATAGCGTGTTCTGGGATTCTTTTACTATAATCGCACCCGAGTAGCCAAACACTCTCAGTGAAGTTACTCGCAGATGTTTTTGATGAGTACATACCAATATAGATCTTACTTTAAAGCAAACACGACGTCCATGGGATTTCTGTGCGTGCAGAGCAACTCCTACGTCGCTGATGCTACCATACCAGGACGGGTATACCTGAGTGGAAATAGGTTCTCTCTGTCCAAGTATGGCAATTGGTTGATATCTCCGATGAGGACGACTTCTCTGGCACCAGACAACTTTGCTGCCAGGACTATGGCTCCGAAGTGATTCACGAGTACTTCGTCCACTGTCAACCTTCGACACTTCTCACCCTTCTTATATCCGTTTGCTAGAACGGAGGCCATAGTTCGCACCTTTGTGTTCGCCTTTTCTCTGACCCGGTGCGCGACCTTCGCTCTGAAGTCTTTGGCAACTTCCGTCGTCGTCGTGACTACTCTACCTCGCCCTCCTCATCGAAATGTTTCACCAACCAAGTTGTCTTGCCGCACCCCGGCACTCCGTTTACCCATTGTATGTTGTCTATCGCCCATAATGCTGGAACGTATGTTTTAGAAGTCCCCGTGATGGTTGCGCCGTTATTCCGTGTGGTGTCCGGAATTCCGTGTGGTGTCCGGATATAAAGAATAGCACCACCCCATATCCTCCACTGGGTGTCGTAAAAGGCGACTAATGGACCTTAAGACCCAGTGCACTGTACCAAGCACCTTGGGTCACCCGAATGGTGGCGGGTAAACAACCAACAATCGCATTCCCAAGGAGGGTTAGTGCCAGGCAGGCGGCCGACTATAAAACCGTAGCCAAAACTTTAAGCAACATGTCTAGAAGACGTGTTGCGCCGACCCCAAGTGAAATGGGATAAGGGCAGGAAGATGATGATGTGATGGTCTGCGCCATCTCAAGGAACTTGTCGTCCAGCATCATTTCCGTGCAGCCAGCAACAACCACTGTTGGGTCCTCTTCTGATGTTTTGAAGACCAGTTTGTCCTTCCATTTGGTCTCGTCCTCATCCAGGGTTACATGTATGACTCTCCCATTTTTCCTCTTTTTACCTGGGATGTGGAATTATCATACACCGCCGCGCTAGCCTCCTCGAGTAGTACTCCTAACAGACCCTCATTCCGTAAATTGAAAGTCTGCAGGATTTGTCTGCAGGTTGTGAGGTTTACCTGTTTGGTCGCTCTCACAATCGGTAGTAACTCGAGAAAGGCGTTGTGCACGTGATCTGCGGGTTCTGACTCCAGTATATACGTAGGAGGACTGACCTGGCCCATGTCTGCTCTTGTCGGCAGATGCAACAGTTCTGGCTTTGCCCACGAGGGTTCTCTGACGAAGGCCGCAGTTGCCGCCCCCTGCTTTGTGCGCGCGTCGAATAATCCAGAGTGGATTACTCCCATCCGACGCTCCTTCAAGATGTTGTTCAGGAAGGGCTTGAATCTGGCAAGACGACTGTTTTGTTGCGCTGTTTGCTCTGGGAAGTTTCAGTTTGCCTGAGCGGTGATTCATCTGTTAACAATGTTGCACTGTACCTACACTATAATAATTATAAAGATGAAACGTTTGTTAGTACTGATTAGGCTTAAAAAGTTCTGGACTGGTTTAAAATAATCTTTCATCTACGGAAAGCTAAATCCTTTGTAATGAAGGCTAGCTATGTTTATTATGAAAATATTTGGGATCTTTTCTAAAATAGCAGTATATCGCTTGCACTGCGAAAAGCTTTGATGATAGATAAAAATAGTGTACATATTTATATAGTATTCATTATTACCTACAAAAAGGAATAATAACCATATCTTTCGTAAAAAAATAGAAAGATAGATAGAATATTCTTTATTGCACACCACATGAGAAACAGATTTGACAAACATAAAACTTACATACTGCAATGGGCGGTCTTATTGCTAATAGCGATCTCTTACAGACAACCTTGGGATGGACTTGGTACTGAAGGAGTTACATTTGTGCAGGTAGTGCGCGGTGCACAGTTGAAATATAAACAATAATATATATACTTACGAACCAACAGACACGAAATAGATAAGAGTTATAGAAATCACATTATATTCTACTTGCGAGGTTTTTCTTGTACTCATTATTAATCCTTATCTAAATGAATGTTAAAGTATTATTTGTCATTGTGTAAAGAACAGAATTGCCCCTCATAGAATTACAATTACAACGCGAATTGTTCTTTCAGACGGCAGCTGGCAGAGCCGCGGCGGCGAATTCAGGCGAGGTCATAAAAGATACCGCAAATAAAATAAATAAGTGCCCCAGTGTGCGCAATACTATGGTGCACTCTCAATAATGAGGTGCGTAATCAGCCTTACACAAACCAAATTTGAAAAACGATCATATAAATGGGTTACTATGTAGTGTATGCTTAAATGCACTAAAAATATTAACGATAGTCTTTAGCAGTCTTGCCTAGTATCGCATAAATATCATAAAACATTGAAGTATAATTTTCATAATTTTATTGTCAACGAAACGAAGTTCTTTGGTTTCTTTGAAGTTTCGGGGTCTGCTAGTGCTTTTATACATTCGGTAATTTTTTTAATGTCTTTGGTACTGTGGCATCTGATAGCAGTTCTTTCAAATGATTTACCAACAAAATCTATACATATGAAACTCAAAGGTAACTGACTGACTGACTGACATAGTGATCTATCAACGCACAGACCAAACTGCTGGACGGATCGGGCTGAAATCGTCTATTTATTATAGGAAATTGTAACATGTCACAAAGTTATTGCGTCGACCTCCCTTCCGCCCTATATACTTACATGTTATTAATCCTTATCAAATACTATACTCCTTAAATTTCGTAAGCAATCTGGTAAACAATAAAAATAATCTTTTCGAGCGAAATGAGAAAATTTACGACTTCTGAAATAAACACAGTCATGTATTGGCAATATTTATATTCGTCATATTATATACATACTTATCTAACAATAGTTAAATTTGTTCAGAAAAACTTCGAAAGTCAAGTCTATAAGATGGCGGTGGCAAAAACGTTGAAGGTGTTGAAACTGATGACATTTATTTCATTAATTTTCATTTCGATCACCAGTATCATGCAAACATTACCCAAACACAAAAACATAGGCGATTATACTTACAGAGTCCGCGAGGGTCGGGACTTAACGGCGGGAGATTATCCATATGTGGTCTCGTTGACGGTTATTTTCGAAGAAATGAAATTCTTCGTCAGATTCTGTACAGGTTCTATGATCTCGGAGACCTGGGGAATTAGTGCTGGACACTGTGTTGATGGAAAACTTTTGAAAAACACATTCGTCGTTTACAATAACTTTACGGAGTCACCATTGCACACAGGTCTCTACGTCCCCGTTATAGAAATGATCAGGCATAGCTCATACAAAGGGATTCAGCTCGGAGGGGAGGTCAAGAGACAGTACAACGATATAGGTCTGTTTAAATCAGGCAATGTTCCCGTGAAGACATACGCAGCGTTATCAGCAGTGGATTACTCGACCATCAGGGTAGGATTACCCGTCGTGTACGTGGGAGGAGGCCGTATGCAAAGGGACCTGAAAGAGACTGCCGCCCTTACCGAAATGACCAAATCTCTGAAACTCGGCAACGCAATCATCATAAAATGTGATCCAGACATGCGAGGGTTGTCGAAGCACTCGGTCTGCATAGCTCCGAAGGGCTCGAACAGGCTACAGGCAACTATGCAGGGGGACTCCGGAGGTCCACTCATATATGATGGTAAAATCATCGGAGTACATTCTTGGATAACTCCGAAAGAATTCGTAAAGCACTATACATATACCCCACTTAGCCCTTTTCTAGACTGGATACATAGTGTGATGAATATCAAGAAGCTGTAAAAGGACTAGAATTAATAATCTCATGTTAAAAGTAGCAAACCTAGTTCTTTTTGCAAAATAAACTTGTTTGTTTGGAGGTATATGTGTTTTCATGTACAGTAGCTTTGTTTTAAATATGAATAAGATCCGTTCAACTCGAGGCACTGTAATGCCACAGTATAATAGTAAAGCAGTATATAAGTAGTGTTGAGGCACAAAAGCCTTCACAATAATGTGTAGTAACAACGGACGTTGTGCGTGTTGACTAATAGTTTTTTGTCAGGCGCTTTATATGGTTTGACAGTTTTGTCCTGTCATGCTTTACTTGCTTTCTTACCTTCACACCGATTAGCACGATTGTCTTAATATATTATAAAGTATAATTAAATCAGTTTTTGTACCTATTTTGGGTTTTAAATAGCCACCTTATGTCCGCAAAGATATAATTTGGCGGCCCATGAGGGGAACAATAGTATCGTCGATGAAATTACGTTCGGTCTTCGCCATCGACTCCACGCAGTACGCGTGATGATAAATAGTTGAGGGAGCCCAAGAACCGGTTGAAGGAGTACTAGCAGCAACAAGCTACTGGACCACAGAAGCAGCACGACGAGCGAGGCAGCTAAATCTCGCACCGCGCAGCCGGTCCTACGAAAGTTAAGTGCCCTCTTATTATTCTTTACGATACCTATGTAATTTTCCTTTGTAACTGATTTTTACTTTCATTTATAGGCCTATTTCATGTTATTTCAATTATAAAAGTTAAAATCAATTAGTAATCTACTTTATTAGGTAAAATGTTTTATTCCAAATTATTTAAATTCGTACTTTTTGTAACTTAGTTTATAATAACATTTTTGATTTCGTGTTCCCGTTGTGTAAAGATTACATACGGGATACTTAGATATTTCACCGACTATTCCTGGAATCGAGCGCATTGCATTAGTATTGCGTAACAACGGGCACTGCCGCACGCCGCGCGCCGTGCACCGCACCAGCAGCTCGCGCGCGACTGGTGATCCAGAACTTCGCCGCAGCGAGGAGCGCAGGACGAGGAGGAGGACAGATCTTTTGTTTATTCATTGCCTTTTTTGTTGAAATTTTATTGTGTTTACAATGGCTTATTATGCTGATGCAAAATCTAATAAGGACGCCAATTCGTCAAGGGATCACAAAATTCAGAAATTATCTTTTTAACGTAAAGAAAGAAAGAAAGAAAGAAGAAAGAAATAAAGTTTATTTAGCGCAAACAGGAGGCTACAAATATTTAAAAATAAAATAAAAATAGAAAACAAAAAAATAAACAACTTAAACCTAAAAAATACATTATAGTGCGCCTCACGGCCGCGCCAAATAGGCACAGTTCAGCAAATGCCAGACACAGAGCAGTGTCTGACGCTGGTTTTCAACTGCCCCTTCGGGTTGAGCGGTATTATATATGTATATATATATGTCGGAGAATGAATAATTATTTATTTTTCGAGTGGCAAAGAGGCTGAATATCGTTAGCTTCCTGACCTTCATGTTGATGTTTTGACGGTGACAGTTTAAAAAGAAGTTTATTTGTATGTCAGTTCAATCTGTCAGTAGTGTGAATGTCGATGGAGCTGGCTCTCTTGCTCCGGAGACTTCACCGGCGCCGGGTGTGCGCACTGACTGAGAAATATTTAGATGGCGGACGGAAATTATCAACACGTGGATTCTAATCCGTTTGAATCTGCGACAGCAGCGGTGGGATTACCCCAAGGGGCATCCTACGAGCCTACTGCGATGCCAGCTACAGAAGGATATTTTACGTCCTAATCTTCAGCGTAAAAAAATGTGGCGGATTTAGCTTGGGTAACCGAAGAAAGTCAACCATGTGCCTCCACACCGGAAGCATGGGCGACATTCTTCCAAAATATGTTAGCGGGTTTTCAGAATTCTGACCTACAACCTTCCACGAGTACTGGTTTACGTAGAATACTGAAAGCGAGTGAAATATTCCTACCACCATTTGATCCAGACGAGTGTCAGTTTACCTACTGCGGTGCGTACGTATCCTTTATGTAAAAGTTGCAAAGAATTACAGGAGCGGCTTTCACGGCAGTTTATAGCAACAAAAAGGTTTCACGACCTTTCTGTGACATGGCGGAGTACAAGAGCGATCTAGCAGCAACGTACCTACGTCGAGTATTTTACGAACAAGTTGGCGCTGGTAGATCGACAGGAAACTGGCTGGAACGAGCCCAACCAGATTTAAGTTGTCATTTCTGGTATTACGGATACTCAGGTATGGTCAGAGTTGCTTAAAATACCCAAGATGACGTTTGTAAATTTTTGAAAATGCCTTTTGGTCTCTCAAATGCACCTTCTGTTAACTAAAGAGCAATAAATAATGCTCTCAAAGGGCTAAAAGACAAAATTGCTGATGATGTTTCGGTTATTTCAAAATAAACCTTTTAGAATTTGGAGCGCGTGTTATCGGCTCTGTCAATGGCAGGTTTTACATTTTATTGGAAAAAGTGCACTTTCCTTAAATCTTCAGTAGAATATATGGGCTATGTCATTAGTGTCAATTCTATAAAACCAAATCCTAACAAAATAAAAGCTTTGGCTAACTCTCCTTTGCCTACATGCGTAAAAGAACTACGGCAATTTAATGGTCTTGCTGGGTATTTCAGAAAATTTGTACCTAACTTCTCATCTATCATGGCACCCTTGTACGCACTTACTAAAAATGATGATAATGGGTATGGACCGCCGAGCATACATTGGCTCATTCTGCTGTGGTTGGATATGTGACTTCTGCACCCGTGTTGACTATCTTTGACTTTAGTAAACCAATCGAACTCCACACCGACGTGAGTTCGATTGGATATAGTGCGGTGTTATTTCAAAAGGATGATGTACAACTGAAAATTATTTCAGTCAGCGACCAACCGATGCGGAAAGCCGATATCACAGCTACGAGCTATAGACTCTAGCCGTTTTTTAAGCCCTGAAGTATTATCGTCATTTTAAAGTCATCACAGACTGTGATGCCTTGAAGGCATCGCGTCATAAACGTGAATTGTTACCCTGCGTTCACCGATGGTGGGCGTATATGCAATCTTTTGATTTCGAAATAAAATATCGAAAGGGTGAATGGATTCCACACTAGATTATTTTAGAAAGAACCTAGTCAATAGTATACTGGTAAATGTTTCTCATTTAAACAATTATTGGTTGCAGGCCGAGCAGAGGTTATATCTCGAAATAAAGCGCATTACTGACCATTGAAAGCGAATTGATTGATGCTGGAGTTGGAGCGCCGTATACTTGTAAAGATAATTCACTTTTTTAAAAACTTACAGATGAATGGTGGGGCTTTTAGTGGAACAATAGTTCCCGGTAATTACAGATAATTCAAGGATTTCATGTCGAACTGAAACGCTTGGGCTGGGATAAGACCTTGTCAAAAGTAGGGGGACCATTTCTGGTTTCCTGATATGAGCTCATCTGTTAAAGCCTGCGTAGACCATTGTTTACCATGCAAAGTAAATAAAAGCCTTTCTGGTAAAACACTATTCATGTTGACACTGGTGGTAAGATGACCGGCGGGAGGATGACAAAGAAGTGTATCATGGTTATTATGGGCGCTTTTGCGAAATTTTGTCATTTGGGTGCAGTTGACTTCAGCCTATGAGGCCTTTGGAGGTTTCTTTCACATTTTTGGTGCAGCCAAACGAATTGAATCTGAACAAGGTGCCTCTTTTACCGGACGGGAGTTTTAGAGCTTGTGTAGTGAATGGTCAATGGATTTCATGAGGTTGCCAGTGGTGTATTGCGGGCCAATGGCCAGGTAGAGCGAATGATATCAGTGCTGATCAATTGTTTTACCATTGCTGAAAATCACGAGAACAAATCTTGGAAGTCAATTATTATTGGTGAGGTTAAAGAGGATCGGTAAAACGCCACTTTAGTTGTTGATCGGCTGCAATAAAAGTTCCCCAAGATTTAATTTCCTAACTTCTGATCTTGACGCGAATTTTAGTCGTAAGGGACTTCGTAAATATCCAGTTGGATGTTTACGAAGTCTTTCATGACAGATGATAGACTAGATAGTTTGCTACGCCTGTCTGAATGTTTAGATGGTACAAAGAATAATGCTTGAGTTTAATATTGTAATGTAGTCGAAGTTGTTTTTATTGGTGCGTGCAAATTAGCATCGATTGAAGTGTTATAAGAATTACGAATTATTTTACTATTGTAGGTAATAGGAAGATCATTTTTGTTTTTAAAATGATTGTGTATACAACCGAAACCAACAAATGGATTGTAATGTATGGAAACTTGATATTACACTGTGACTGAAAGCTCCTACGCTTTGACTGAGAATTTGACTGAAAGCTCCTACGCTTTGTCTGAGAATTTGACTGAAAGCTCCTACGCTTTGTCTGAAAGCTCTTACGCTTTGGCTGAAGGTATGACTGAAAGCTTTTACGCTTTGTTCGATAATTTGGAAAAAAGCTGATATGCTTTGTCCGAAACAAGATGAAAGCTTTTACGCTTTGGTTTAAAGTTGCTATGCTTAGCCTGAAAATTAGTACGCTTTGTCTACGACATAGATTGAAAGCTTGCTACTTGATCCAGTGTGACTGCTGGAAGCTTCTACGCTTCGTAAGTTTGCTAAGCTAAGGTGTTATTAAGGTCCTAATGTTGAAAGCTTCCTCGCTTTGCGGGGTAATCAGAATAACTTGAGTATCCGAGACAGACCTGTTGTATCTATGATATCAACGGGCAACGCGAGAGCGCGTTGATTCGCAGAATGGCCGTGTCGGAGAATGAATAATTATTTATTTTTCGAGTGGCAAAGAGGCTGAATATCGTTAGCTTCCTGACCTTCATGTTGATGTTTTGACGGTGACAGTTTAAAAAGAAGTTTATTTGTATGTCAGTTCAATCTGTCAGTAGTGTGAATGTCGATGGAGCTGGCTCTCTTGCTCCGGAGACTTCACCGGCGCCGGGTGTGCGCACTGACTGAGAAATATTTAGATGGCGGACGGAAATTATCAACACGTGGATTCTAATCCGTTTGAATCTGCGACATATATATATATATATATTAACAATAAAATTATAATAAATAAAATAAAATAGAAATATAATAATATTAATGTAGAACACTCAATAATATAATAAAAATAAAAAATAAACTCGTACATGCACTCGCTTACCCACATAAAAGTGCGGGTAGCCGAGGCGCAACGGACAAGCGCGACGGGCAAATGCAGTATTTTTATGTTAATTATATGATTATGTGATATAAGACGGAGATAAACTGTGGATTGTTATAATTACGTAAATTGCAAGGCATTGCAGTCGTCTAACATTGAACAGGCTGAGCTGAGCATTAAGCTATCGAAAGGAGACTGAAACAATTACATACAAGTTTGGGCCTGTAATGTAATAAGATGAAAATGGTTTCAGTTGATAGATTCAAACTTGTGTGTCCCTCATTGAGAATTTTATGAATTTTACACGTAATTATGCGGTATTAACAGTAATTATGCGGAAGCCTGGAGATTGCTCAGTGAGCGATACGATAACAAGCGCCTACTTGTAAACTATCACTTAGGCTCATTATTTAACATTCAGCCGCTCTCTCGAGATACCGAACGGTCACTTCGATTCTTGGTCGATCACGTTACAAAAAATTGGCACGCGTTGTCCAGCTTAGGCCAGCCCAGGGACAAATGGGATATTCTTATTATCATGTTGTCGTCAAAGTTAGACAGTAATACTATAGTTAAATGGGAGGAATACCGTAACTTGTTAAGTGACATGCCAACTTTAGAACAATTTAATAATTGTTTAATTGATCGAGCCGATGTTATCGAGTCTCTCAACCGTAACAGGCATAATAACTCCCAACAGACTAGAGCTGCGCCTTCTCAAAATAACAAAAACAATTCTAAATATCAAGGTAGTAGTAGTCCTAGTAATAAACCAATTAAAGGCTCGTATACCTATAAAGTCATTTGCCACATCAACCTCGCCAGTCTAATTACGTGTGTGTGATTTGTAATGAAAATCACAAAATTTATGATTGTCCAACATTTAAAGCTAAAAATATAGACGAAAGGCTAGATGATGTTACTGCGTACAAGCTGTGCGCCAACTGTCTCCGTCAAAGACATCCTTTGAGTGACTGTCGAAAGCGTCCTTGTCGCGAGTGCAAACAAAATCATAATAGTTCACTGCATCCGGTTACGTCTGGAAATGTTAACGCGGTTTCAAATAATTCTGCATCTGTGGTTATTTTTTCTAGAAATAGCGCTATTCAGGTCTTATTATCCACGGCACTTGTGGAGGTGATTAACCCCATCACAAAAGACAAAATAAAGGTTCGCGCCATGTTAGACTCTGGTAGTCAGTCGTCATTTATTACAGAATCTTTAAAACAAAAATTGTCGCTAAGCCAACAAAATTGACACTTTAAAGGTCATTGGTATTGGAGACAATGGCATAAATAGTGTTGTTTAATCATGCAACCTACAAATAAAGTCTCTAAACAGCACTTTCAGTGTAAGGATGTGTTGTTTAGTATTAAGGAAGTTAACGGGAGAGCTACCAAAGTCTCCTATTCACATTTACAAACTAAATATACCGAAAGATTTATTTTTGGCAGATCCCAATTTTCATCAAGCAGCAGAACGAGCAAATGTCTTTAGGCCCTAACTACCCTAAATCGAGGAGCTCTCAATTCGGCTGGTTGGTTGGTTTCTGGTCCTCTTAATTCGGATCTAAAACAAGCAAATATTCAATGCAATCATGCAGCCATCGCAAAAGAATCACACGACATGATTGATGGTTTGCTAACAAAATCCTGGGAAATCGAATAAGTTCCTGTAACTAAAATATTAAGTGATACTGAAAGGTCTTACGAAAAATACTTCTTACCTAATGTGTCTAGACTTAGTGATTCAGTCAGATTGCCGCTAGCCGAGTCTATCGATACCCTCAGAGACTCTATAATTTAGCCAAACGGAGATTTTAAAATTCAGAAAAAAGGTACAACGCAACCGGTCTGTAAAAACGGAATACACTAAATTCATTCAAGAATATGCGGACTTGGGACATCTATCGTTGTGGCCTATTTATAAACCCAATCCGAGCTATTTTCTATGTCGTCACGCAGTTTTCAAGGACAGCGAATCAACGTCCATCAGAGTCTTCCCATCTTCCAAGAAAGCAAGGACAGACCATCAGGCCCCTTGCGATCGTCGCGTGTCAAGCCATTGATTTCAGAACGACTCGTACTCTCAACTAGGTATACGATCTGCAATACGGCTGACAGACAAACCGTGCTATGCGAGGCTGTCAACAACTTTTCCACAGTGACAATGATAACGTCCAAAATTCAAATAAAAATCATTTATTCTGCAAATAGGATAAATTTTATCACTTTTACATGTCATCTTCTTAAATATGAGCTCGCTGAAATCGACATTTCCTAACTGGCTACCCTGAGAAGAAACGTCGAAACAAACTCAGGAGTCATCGCCTCTGGGGCCCAGGTTATAAATAGCGCGAATGGCCCTTTTTTGTAATATAAAAATTGTGTTAAAATCAGCACAGCTTCCCCAGAGGAGGATGCCGTATGTCATTAGGCTATGAAAATAAGTAAAATATGCTATTCTGGCTGTATCCACATCAGTTATCTGTCGAATTTTTTTCACAGCATAGTTTGGCATCAACAGTTATGCCAAGAAAAACTGTTGATTCAACAGGGCTCAACTCTACTCCGTTCAGTTGTACATTGGTATTTAATTACCTTACATTAGGCGTTGAAAACTTTATCAATTTAGTTTTTGTCGGATTTAAAAGTAAATTATTAATATTGAACCAATGGACAACCTTCGAGAGTGCATTGTTCACATCGTCGAAATTTTGAAGTCGACGCTTAATTTTAAAGACTAGAGAGGTGTCGTCTGCAAATAACAAAATGTTGTGATTTTCCCTTATATGAAAAGGTAAATCGTTTATATAAATAAGAATAAAAAAGGACCAAGAATTGAACCCTGCGGAACACCCATTGTTACCACAGATCTTTAGACCTTTTACCGTTAACATCTACACTCTGAATTCTATTATCTAAATATGATCTTAACAGGCTAAGAGCATTGTTTCTAATGCCATAATGGTGCAATTTCTTGATTAGTGTGGCATGGCACACGCAATCAAAGGCTTTGGACAAGTCACAAAAAATGCCCAGAGCATCTTGCGAGTTCTCCCAAGCCTCATATATATTTTTAAGTAATTCCACACCTGCATCAGTCGTAGACCGACCTTTCGTCCATCCCTATTCATGTGGTTCTGACGGGACTGGAAAAGGACGTACTGAAAGCTCTCACCCGCACCGGTGGCTACAGCAAAACTATTCTAATCAAAGGAAATTGTAACATGTCACAAAGTTATTGCGTCGACCTCCCTTCCGCCCTCTATACTTACATGTTATTAATCCTTATCAAATACTATACTCCTTCAATTTCGTAAGCAATCCGGTAAACAATAAAAATAATCTTTTCGAGCGAAATGAGAAAATTTACGACTTCTGAAATAAACACAGTCATGTATTGGCAATATTTATATTCGTCATATTATATACTTATCTAACAATAGTTAAATCTGTTCAGAAAAACTTCGAAAGTCAAGTCTATAAGATGGCGGTGGCAAAAACGTTTAAGGCGTTGAAACTGATGACATTTGTTTGTTTAATTTTCCTTTCGATCACCAACACTACCAGTATTATGCAGGCATTGTCCAAAATCCAGAAACACGAAAATATAGGCGATTATACTTACAGAGTCCGCGAGGGTCGGGACTTAACGGCGGGAGAATACCCATATGTGATCTCGTTGGTGCTTATTATCAAAGAACAGGAGTTCTTCCTTAGAACCTGTACAGGTTCTATGATCTCGGAGACCTGGGGAATTAGTGCTGCGCATTGTTTTTTTGAATCGATTTTAAATCGAACATTCGTCGTTTACAATAACTTTACGGAGTCACCATTGCACACAGGTCTCTACGTCCCCGTTATAGAAATGATCAAGCATAGCTCATTCAAAGGGATTCAGCTCGGAGGGGGGGTCAAGAGACAGTACAACGATATAGGTCTGTTTAAATCAGGCAATGTTCCCGTGAAGACATACGCAGCGTTATCAGCAGTGGATTTCTCGACGTTGGTAGGACTACCCGTCGTGTACGTGGGAGGAGGCAGTACGCAAGATACTTTAAGCGCTAGCGACTTGACCAGACCTCTGCAACTCGGCGAAGCAACCATCATAAAATGTGGTCCAGAACTGCGAGAGGTGTCGAAGCTCTTGATCTGCTTAGCTCCGAAGTGCTCGAACAGGCTACAGTCAACTATGGAGGGGGACTCCGGAGGTCCACTCATATATGATGGTAAAATCATCGGAGTACATTCTTGGATAACTCCGAAAGAATTCGTAAAGCACTATACCTGTACCCCACTTAGCCCTTTTCTAGACTGGATACATAGTGTGATGAATATCAAGAAGCTGTAAAAGGACTAGAATTAATAATCTCATATTAAAAGTTCTTTTTGCAAAATAAACTTGTTTCTTTGGAGGTATATATGTTTTCATGTGCAGTAGCTTTGATTTAAGTATGAATTAGATCTGTTTAAGTCGAGGCACAGTAATGCCACAGTATATTAGTAAAACAGTATGAAACCTCCACATAAACAGGCGCAACGCGAGTTTTGTCCTCACTTTCGGATCGTATCTTCCACCCAGCACCCTCCAGTTTCGAGCGTGTCGCCGTGACGAACGGACGAAGTGTTTTTTGTCAAAAAGAAACCGCACGCTTTTGACGATGTGTAATCACGACATAGTATAAAACAAAGTCGCATTCTTTGTCCTCATGTACTTTCGATTGCTTAAATCTTTTAAAATACTCAACAGATTTTAATGCGGTTTTTTTTTAATACATAAAGTGATTTAAGAGGAAGGTATGTATATAATAACATACCTACTTAATAAATTAGAGAACCATGGATAATTTCAAGATTTCTAATGCATAGTTGTAAATAAAAGAGCACTTCCTTTCTTTATAATTTTATATTTTGGTTTTTATATGTAGGGTCGGGTGTCTCACAGTGAACCAGGCAGCTACATTGAACCACCGCCGAATCTCGAAAACGCCACGTTGCTAAACCGCGCTAATATGAGTGAAAGAGAGGTATTTACGATCCATTACTGTCCACTAATTTGCGTGGCGATCGTGTGCCAAGTGGTTGTTGTGAGGAGCATTTGAAAGCAAACTGACTCAAAAAGTAAATATTTTTTGCCAATTTCATTCTTTTTTAGCTTTTTTCATTTAAATTATATCAATTTATTTATATGTATATCGTATTCTACGGTTATTCCGCAATTAAAAGCGCTATAATTCGTGTTTTTAAGTGATTGATTTGCCGGTAATTTTTTAAGATTAGTTATCTAGAGGTGGTGTGTCTCACAGTGAACCACCTGTCGTTAAATGAGTGTGTTTTTCTACAATTATTTTAATTTATTCTAGAATGGTGCGAAACAAAGTGACGATAAGAAAAAGAGGGGGCATTCGACTGCCAACATGCTTGAGGCCAAGCCTAAGTGTTAATTTGCACAGATCAGGTGCCATGAAACTCCGGATGCCTTTGGAACCCGATTTGGCTAATTATCCAATTAAAGGATCATAAGATTTTAAGTGATTTTAATAAATATAAGACTAATTTTCATTATTACAAAGTATTTGCCTTATAAATTGATCAATAAGACATAGTTACTAAGGTGGCTCAATGTGGACCATACCCTGGTTAAATGTGTACCACCGGTAGTACTCATTGAACCAAAAACATTTTTTCAGAAAAATCTGTTTATACGCCGAAACTAAAAAGAATATGAGAAATTAATGTTTTACAAAATTGAAGCTAAATAAATATGCTAACTATACACAAAAAATTGAAGGCATTGATTGAAAATCCAGCCCAATGTGGGACTTCGAAATTTACCTGGTTCAAAGTGAGACAACTTTACAATATATAACTTTTTGCTTTTTATATACACATATGTTAAGAATTCTTTATTTTTATGTAATTAACGCACTTTTTATATTTTTACATACACTGTTGCCTTATATTTAATGCTTTTCTCCTTTCGCAGGTCTGCTGGGAAGAATTTTGTATAAGAAATAAGTAGTACCTTTGTACTTCAATAATATAATGTTGTATCCTATTCAATTGTTGTGTGTACATAAACTGTAAATAAATAAATAAACACATATTTTCGCGCTCACTTTGCAAACGCAGGATGAACCCTAAGAGATTCATCAAAATAATGTGCTAATTATTTGTACACATTGCAAAGGTCTACAGAAAACTTCACGATGGTATAATATGTCTATCTCTTATGGATATCCCACAATAACATTTTTTTGTCATTTACTTTTTACGACAAATAATGGCTAATTTTCGAAGCAATTTAAACCAATATAGCATTAATCCTTATCCAATTAAATATAATTAAAGATTTATATGGCTATTTAGTAGCATTTGATTTAAATGAATATTTTTCGAAGATAATACAGATTTAAAAATTGCGAGACGTAGTATTTGCGGTCAAGCTGGAGCGGGCTGCTATGTTTTTATAAACAACGTTCACAGTTTTTCTATAGTAGATATATTTACTATTATTAGTATCAGCATAGCACCCGTGCGGAGCCGGGATGGATCGCTAGTTTATAATAAAATAAATGCCAAACTCCGTATATATTATAGTAAGCTTTCATGTGCACGCAAGGAAGTAATATCCAATTGGCTAAAGGAAATGACATATGAAAAAAGTGAAGGGATACTAGTAAGAGTTTGCTAAAACGCATCTAAGAGACAGACAACACACGCACTGCAACTCAAAACTCACATTCCCACATGCTAACAACACGCAACACACTCGCATTTACTCATACAAACACACACACACACATTTCAATTTAGTACAGATCTTATGGTGGGATCCCAGAAAAAACAAGGGCAGCCCTCAAATTTTATAGGCTCACTTATCGTTCTTCGCATATTTTATGAAGTATCTTGTGTATTTGCCTAAAGTAAACACCATTTGAGGTGGCTGTGTGGTGGAAGGTACAACTCCTTAAAAGCAACCAGTTACTTAAACAGGCAAGGACTGTTTTAGTCAGTTGTTTTAATGTTTGAAAGGGTATTTGCAACATTTAACCTTATGATCATCAAGTCATGTAGTAGGTAGGCAAATCTGAACAGCTGCTCAGCTGACTCGTTTGAAAGCCGGTAATGTATAAGAGACAACCGATGTTCACGTCGTTCTATAGTCTCTATTGGCAATTTTTTTTTTTACATAACTGCGCATTTGAGATAGTCTTTTTTTACGGCCATTGTAAGACTCTTCGAGACGAATTGCTCTATTTCTTTCTTTAGTGCGCTTCAGACGGTCATTCTTATTACTTTGAGACTCCTCTGCTCGACGCTTTCTCATACGAGATGCGTTTAAGAAAGGCCTCCTCATCATATACCACCTTAGATACTCTATCTTATGTACCCTTTTCTATTAAACCACTAAAAAGCAAAAAATAAAGTATTTTTAAAATAAAAAAAGAAACCACCTTCAAAAACAATTACGCTAAGATGAAAAGTTAAAACATTAAACGAAATTTAAAACGCAGAATACGCTAAAAAAGTGAAAAAGTAAACAATTAGATAAGTATTTAATTCGAAGAAGAAAACACGTTCCCTCTTAATTATAATAAAACAAGTACCATTCTATGGGCTAGGTACCTATTCGTCGGTTTGAAGTCGGTGCCAAGCCCAAATAAAGTGAGAAGAAAATAAAATAAAACCTAGCTATACCTATGTATCTAATGTCTATTTACAGGAAATTAATAATAGAATCCTAGAAAAAAATTGAATTACAACGTTATTACGCGAGCGATTCGGCTGTGAGTACATGTACCTTACCCCCGCTCTCTTCAGTACGCCTCGTGCGCTCGACCGATGCACACGTGCCCACATTTAAAAAATACAGGTAATTATATTTTGCTTGCGGTCATGGTGATCGACGTTTGGTAGTTACGTGATTATTACTGATTTCAGTAATTTTTCAAGACATACGGAAAATATTGAGAGATGGCTAGAAGATTGTGATTCGAATTTAACGTGCCGAATGAAGACTGCAGCGACATTGAAGATGTACCAGTGAACATTACATTGAAGGTGATGCTGATTCTGATTCAGAATGTGAATTGGAAAGTGTAGCACCGCCTTTGGAACATTTGCCATCTGAAGAAGATATGTGAGTGAACTTAGCAGAGCAATGTCCAGCAGATCAAAAAAAAATTAGAGTTCAATCCGTATGCAGCTGAGTTCTATAGTTCCTCGTTGTTTTTAGAAATAGTTCTGCTGTTATTACCCCAAAAATTTAAATTAATGAAAGTCTTTGCTAACTTCCCGTAGCAGATCAATTTGCGGCAGATCAAATAAAAAAGTGTGTTCCTTTCGCATGCAGGTAAGTTCTTAGATAGTTCCTGATAGTTTTCAAAAATAGTTCTGACGTTTTTATCCCAAAAAATGACACTTTGAAAAATGGTCTGCTAACTTTCCGTAGCAGATCGAAAACTCGAAAAATATCATTTTTATCATTTGTAAAACTGCTCACAGGCTAGAACTCTTTTGTTTTAGACAGAACTATAGCAGAACTGCAATGCACAATTCGATTCGAGTCCAGAACTCACGTCCCGGTGCCAGCAGAGCATGTGCGAAAACTTGAAAAGTCAAAAAATATCATTTTTATCATTTGTAAAACTACTCACAGGCTAGAACTCTTTTGTTTTAGGCAGAACTATAACAGAACTGCAATGCATAATGCAATGTTCTGGACTCGAATCGAATTATGCATTGCAGTTCTGTTATAGTTCTGTCTCAAACAAAAGAGTTCTAGCCTGTGAGTAGTTTTACAATTATATTTATATGTTAGAAGAAATCGTAAAGCACACCAATGAAGAAATAAGAAGAATTCGACCTAATTATCACATACAAACTTGTGTTCGTGATCTCGATGTTATTGAACTAAAAGCGTTTATGGGTATGTTGTACAACACATCAATTTTCAAAGAAAATCACACTCATTACTGTAGTTGGTACAGCACAGATGGAACAGGTAGAGATATTTACCGCTGTATAATAAGTAAAAATAGAGCAAACAACTGATTTAGCGGCACCTATATCACAACTATTTCAAATGTTAATACAAAACTGTAAAGAGGTTTGCTCTATAGGTAATTATGCTTGCATCGACGAAATGTTAGTCGCGTTTCGTCGCAGATGTAAATTTAAAATGTATATCCCGAAGACCCGAAGAAACCTCACAAGTATGGAATTAAGATTATGTGTATAACCGATGCAGTTACTGGATATCTTTTAGACGCCTATATCTACGTGGGAAAGGATTCTGATGGCCAAGGTTTACCAGTTGAATATCAAAGACTCAAGAAACCGACGCAGTCTGTACTGAGATTGGTGACATCGATTGAGGGTACTCATAGAAATGTAACCACTGACAACTGGTTTACTTCAGTGGAGCTATTCGATATTCTAAAACAAAAGCAATTGACGCTAGTGGGTACTCTAAAAAAATAAACGCGAAGTTCCGCCTCAGTTTCTTCCCAATCGTCAGAAAGAAGTCGGTTTAACTATTTTTGGATTCACATCAGATGTTACTTTAGCGTCTTATGTACCGAAGCGAACTAAATCAGTGCTCGTTCTTTCCAGCATGCATCAACACCAAGCATTGATCAAAATACGCAGAAACCGGAAATAATTATGTTTTTAATAGCACTTAAGGCGGCGTTGATATGCTTGACCAAAAATGTTCTATTTCCACAACTTCTCGACGAACCCAGCGTTGGCCGGTGGCAATGTTTTACAGAATATTAGATGTTTCTGCTACCAATGCATATATTGTAAGTAAATTTAATCAAGCTCAACCAAAGGTGCGTAGATTCAACTTCATGAAAGAATTGGCTGAAGACATTGTGAAATCTCATTTGGAACGACGTTTGAACAAGCCCGGCTTGCAGAGAGACCTTCAAATCCTCATACGCCGTGCCCTGAAGATGGAACAGGTGCCTAGTTCCTCTACTCAAGACACAGAAAAGTTTCAAATAACAATTTTAATGACCTGTTATAGCTGTGATTACAAAAAGAATCGTAAGACATTTCATATGTGTTTCGAATGTAAATATGTCGCTCGATTTACCACAAATTATTATGATATAAAGGAATGTTGATAGGTATGTAAACCTCGCGACAAGCTTTTATTATTATATATAAATTGTGTATAATGAGGAGTTGTTAGTATAATCCAAAAGGAATATGTTTATTTTCTTCTTTTTAGAGCGTTTAAATAAAAGCTTTTTCTTAAAAAGTTTTTTTACTTATTTTTTTTTATTTTTACTTTTTAGTTATCGCTGGCTAGGTTCCTCAGTCTGGTCATCTCATTTAATGCATCATTGTTGCAAGGACGTTTGCCGGTTAATTTCGAACAGTCCAGCTCTTCAATCAGTAGACCTTCTAATGATGTTACCCTACTTAAGGCCACGTATGCTTGACCAGCAGCAAAGAGCTTTGAGCTATTACTCTCAAAATGCCCTCTCATTTGATACCCATATTGTAGAAGTAGACTAAAGGTAACTATTCCGCCATCCTGCATGGTCCGCCATATTGGATTCAGAATGACGTCATATTCTTTTTCTAGTCACTCTTCACAACCCCTTCCATTTGATACCCATATTGTATAAGGGGATTAAATATAACTGTTCTGACATCTTGTATGATCCGCCATATTGAATTTAGAATGACGTCACATATCTTATCATATATTGTCATCCAAACAAAATGCGTCCACAAAATTTCAGCACAAACGGTTGAATATATCTACTTCAAAATTGAGTTCAAAGATTTCACCCGAACACACAAATATACATACATTGCAAGTTAAATAAAAGCTTTTAAAAAAAAAACGTTGTTTAACTTATTAATCAAGCGATCCTGAAACGTAGATACAGATCCGTAATTTTACTCTATATTGTCAGGTCGGGTTGGCCGAGTGGTCTAAGGCGCCAGATTTAGGTCTGGTTCCCGAATGGGAGCGTGGGTTCGAATCCCACACCTGACTATCAAAAAACACTGTCTTCTTTTGAATTTTGTTTTAATTGTTTTGTGTATTATTATGAATTTTACACTTAAAAAATCTTGACTTGCAAAAATTATGTCCTACCACTAG
The DNA here is from genome assembly GCA_941860345.1 of Chrysodeixis includens. Classification (NCBI taxonomy): domain Eukaryota; kingdom Metazoa; phylum Arthropoda; class Insecta; order Lepidoptera; family Noctuidae; genus Chrysodeixis; species Chrysodeixis includens. Next base: position 3,008,489 of record OW796090.1, on the reverse strand, counting down.
ACATGGTTTGTAAAAACGTTAAACTACAAATAAAATTATAATATATTATTATATTTCTTTTTGAGTTTACCTATTCGGTAGCTTTGTGTTAATGTTTTTAAAAGTTAATTTATAAGTATCTAAACATATCCTACTAATATTATAAATGTGAAAGTTTGTTACTCTTTCACACTCAAACGGCTGGATCAATTTTAATGTAATTTGGTATGATTTAGCTGACACCCTGAACAAACACATAGGTTTTTTAACCAACTGCGATAGAATGGGTAATGTTTTTGCAGCTATAACCGGCCTTCGCGTGGGTGAAGTCGCGGGCAACAGCTAGTAGAAAATTAACTATTACCTAACCATCGCACTGAGTTAGGTGGGCTCAACTAGTTTTGTGCGGTCATAGAAAAAATAACCATAACCATTCGTTGAGTTGGACAGGCCACAATTCAACACACGTTTTACAATTGTAGAGCACATTTAGATATCAATTTTAGAAATACTTTAATAAGATAGTATAATTTAGAGTGCAAAGTTTTTGTACACAATATTATTTATTGAACTAAATTTTATGATGGGCACTAACATTAAATTAAAAAGCGAAATCACACCATACCACCATAGTTTTGGCCTGAGTTAGGAATATGCACAGAGGCTAATCCGTAGTAGTTTTGAATAGAATTACTAATTATCATTACATAGTATAAAACAAAGTTGCATTCTTTGTCCCTTCAAATGCTTAAATCTTTTAAAATACGCAACGGATTTTGATGCGTTATTTTCAAAGATATACAAAAGTGTAAAATCATTTTAGTATACCCCGAGATGCTTCCCGATCTGTCTGGATCCTGGAATACACATTAAGATACGCGTTATAAACGAAATCAGATAGTGTTTCGAAAATTACTAATGTAACAATAAAATATTTACTTGGTGAGAAATTCAAGATTTCAATTTCGTATACTAGTCCGTGTGGTGTCCGGATATAAAGAACTAGCTTTTGCCCGCGGCTTCGCACGCGTTAAGAAGTATTATTGTTTAGCAAGTTAGTGTAAAAAATTAGGGCCTACAAAACTTCCTTGTACACAATATTCTTAACTAATTTGTCATTTGGCGCTAAACCTATCAAGCTACTGGGAGAACTTACTCGTGAGCAAGCAACATAGAACTGCCCATGAGAGAAGCAATGTTCTCTCAAGTCAATACCCGCAAATTTGAGAGTTTGCCCCTGAGACTTGTTTATAGTCATGGCTAGTCAAAAATCTAAGAAGATTTCTACAAACATCCCCTATTTCATCCCCTTATGTGTGGAATTTATCAAAATCTTTCTTAGCGGACGCCTACGTTATAGTACCTACGCGCATGTAAAGTCTCAGCCCGATCGGTTTAATTTTGACAAAGTTTCATCAAAAATTTCATCCCCTATTTTATCCCCTTGGGGGTAGAATTTACCAAAATCCTTTCTTAGCGGATACCTACGTCATAACATCTACCTGCATGCCAAATTTCAGCCCGATCCGTCCAGTAGTTTGGGCTGTGCGTTGATGCATTAATTTCGATCGAATTTGATTACCATAAAAACGGTTCTAGTGAGTTAATCTTAACAGATAGACATATACTGTCGCGGACATTTTTTTAGATCATTTCAATAGGAATAATTCTTACATACATATATTGTGTGTATCTTGAACCGTTTTCGCAGCGCACGCAACGGAAGCCCTCAAGGATGAAAAATTTTCCCCGTTTCTTTACACATTTACCATTATTTCTTCGCTCCTAATAGTTGCAACGTGATATTATATAGCCTAAAGCCTTCCTCGATAAATGGTCTATTCAACACAAAAAGAATTTTTCGATTCGAACCAGTAGCTCCTGAGATTAGCGCGTTCAAACAAACAAACAAACAAACAAACTCTTCAGCTTTATAATATTAGTATAGATAGCACCACCCCATATCCTCCACTGGGTGTCGTAAAAGGCGACTAATGGACTTTTAGGACCCAGTGCACTGTACCAAGCACCTTAGGTCACCCGAATGGTGGCGGGTAAACAACCAACAATCGCATTCCCAAAGAGGGTTAGTGTCAGGCAGGCAGCGGACTATAAAACCATAGCCAAAACCCTTAAGCAACATGTCTAAAAGACGTGTTGCGCCGACCCCAACTAAAAATTGGGATAAGGGCAGGGGAATGATGATGATGAATTTCGTATACTAGTCATCGTCACCTATTATGTTTCATACCATATTCCACGCTGTCCGTCATCCCCTGTTTTCCTCTGTATACCTGCACAGCACAGTTGCACTGCTGCTACTGCTACAAAAATATATTAAGGGGTTCCAACAAACGTAATTTTTGAGCAATTTTTACTCGATCTTAATAAACAGGTAGATTAACAGACTAAAAATTAGTATAACTACAACAAACGTGATTTTCCATGCATGCCCGACAGGATGTTAGTACGGAAACCTTCGTGCGCGAGTCCGACTCGCACTTGGCCGGTTTTTTTGACTTAATTAGTTATTTGTCCTAAAAAATAAATGACAAAATAATATTGTGGGACATCCATAAGAGATAGATCATACACAATCGCGGAGTTTTCTGTAGACCTTTTTAATGTGTACAAATAATTAGTACATTATTGTGATAGATCTCGTAGGGTTCCCTGCGTTTGCAATGTAAGCGGGAAAAAAATATAATTTACGACATCAAATTAGAAACCTCAAAAATAACAGTAAATCTAATTAAAAATAAATCTTCCTCTTGAATTATTCTATGAACTAGCTTTTGCCCGCGGCTTCGCACGCGTTAAGAAGTATTATTGTTTAGCAAGTTAGTGTAAAAAATTAGGGCCTACAAAACTTCCTTGTACACAATATTCTTAACTAATTTGTCATTTGGCGCTAAACCTATCAAGCTACTGGGAGAACTTACTCGTGAGCAAGCAACATAGAACTGCCCATGAGAGAAGCAATGTTCCCCCAAGTCAATACCCGCAAATTTGAGAGTTTGCCCCTGAGATTTGTTTATAGTCATGGCTAGTCAAAAATCTAAGAAGATTTCTACAAACATCCCCTATTTCATCCCCTTATGTGTGGAATTTATCAAAATCTTTCTTAGCGGATGCCTACGTTATAGTACCTACCTATGTGCATGTAAAGTCTCAGCTCGATCGGTTTAATTTTGACAAAGTTTTATAAAAAAATTCATCCCCTATTTTATCCCCTTGGGGGTAGAATTTATCAAAATCCTTTCTTAGCGGATACCTACGTCATATTATAACATCTACCTGCATGCCAAATTTCAGCCCGATCCGTCCAGTAGTTTGGGCTGTGCGTTGATGCATTAATTTCGATCGAATTTGATTACCATAAAAACGGTTCTAGTGAGTTAATCTTAAAAGATAGACATATACTGTCGCGGACATTTTTTTAGATCATTTTAATAGGAATAATTCTTACATACATTTATTGTGTGTATCTTGAACCGTTTTCGCAGCGCACGCAACGGAAGCCCTCAAGGATGAACAATTTTCCCCGTTTTTTTCACATTTTCCATTATTTCCTCGCTCCTAACAGTTGCAACGTGATATCATATAGCCTAAAGCCTTCCTCGATAAATGGTCTATTCAACACAAAAAGAATTTTTCGATTCGAACCAGTAGTTCCTGAGATTAGCGCGTTCAAACAAACAAACAAACAAACAAACAAACTCTTCAGCTTTATAATATTAGTATAGATTAAAAAAAACCGCTTTAAAGATTTAAACATAGAAAGGGATATATTGACAGATAAAGTGACTTTGTTTTACCTATACTATGTAGTGGAGTATATTTAGACTGTGGTAGTGGTAAGTGTAGGGTTAATGTTACACACTTGTACTCATTTATACATAGTTAAACCTCTTTCCAGAAATACTTCTTACATCCAAAGATATTTTTAGAAGTGAGAAGTATCGTAACCAAGAGCGCGCCTAGCAACACAAGACATCAAACAAATTATTGTCATACATTTAGCGTTGTATACATATAACATCACAGAATAATGAACACCGCAGCTCGGTTGAGACGAGCATGGATCCCCTTGAAGTACGGTGTGAGATCGAACACATCGTCCATACAGTTCATGCAGTACCTGCAGAACTTGCCTGGCACGCAGTACACGAAGCTTGTCAACGGCTTGACCATCGCCACCGAGGAGAGAGAGAGCTACAACTCCTGCGTGGCCCTGTTCGTGGACGCCGGCTCCAGGTACGAGAGCAGTTTCGAGAACGGAATCACACATTTCTTCGAACATATCGCCTTCAAAAGCACAAGAGCGAGAGTCAAACCGGAATTAGAAGCCCAGTTAGAGCAAGTCGGGGCTCGCTTCAAATGTTTCACAACGAGGGAGATGTCTGTTTACTACGTGGAGTGTCTCTGCCAGGACACGCCGGTCGCCACCGACCTGCTCACAGACTGCGTCTTCAACAACGCTTTCTCTCACACGGAAATCGAGAATCAAAAGCGTACGGTGTATGCGGAAATGTTGGCCCACGACAACAACCCTGAGGCGGTCGCTTACGACTACCTTCACAGCGCTGCATTCCAAGGCACTCCGCTCGCAGCCACCGTGATGGGCCCGAGCGCCAACCTGTACAACTTCACCGACGCCACCATCTGCCGCTATCTGTCCAAATGCTTCGACCCCTGCAGGACGGTACTGGTCGCTGTCGGTGGCGTCAAACACGAACAAATGGTAGCCCTTGCCAACTCCTACCTATGTAAGCTGGAACCTCTTAAATGTATGGACATAGACGCTTATAGATTTTCTGGGTCTGACGTCCGATTTCGAGACGATTCTTTGCCTGTCGCCCACGTTTTGGCGGCGGTGGAAGCGCCGTCGCTAATTCACGACGATTACGTAGTGATGGAGGTGGCTCGACATATCGTCGGCGGCTGGGATCGCTCCCAACCAGGCACCGCGAAGACGCACTACTCGCAAGTTGTGCGGATGTCAGACACTTTCAAAACCTGCGACTCTTACAAGGCTTTCTACATTAACTACAAGGACTGCGGGCTCTGGGGCGTGCACTTTGTAGGGCAATCGAAGCAACTGGACAACATGATGGGAATCGTTCAAGACGAGTTCATGTATCTTTGTTTTTGTGTGACTGACACTGAAGTGGAACGAGCTAAAAACTTTTACAAGTCTAAGATTCTATCTAAGAACGAAAGTGCTTTGGGGACTTGTATGGATATAGGTCGTTGGACGCTGTACAATGGCTACAGACCGTCATTGTTACAGAAGATGAAGGCGGTGGACAAGGTGACGGTGGAGGACGTGCGAGAGCTCTGCGAGAAGTACCTCTACGACCGCTGCCTGGCCATAGCGGCCGTCGGCCAGGTGGAAGGCTTGTACGACTACTCCAGGTACAGGGCGCGCATGTACTGGCTCAGGACTTGACTAATGTTTGTCTTATATTAGTGCTATTGTACTTTTTGTTGAAGGTTTTCGGAGTCCTTTTTCGTTGGTATAGTAGGTTATAAACTAATAGATATGTATATGCAATTTGTGTAACGCGTCCAATATACCAAAAAGTGTTTAATACTTCGTAATCAAGAAAGATTGTAATAATAATACAAAATCTGGTACTTGTTAAAACGGTTTAATAAAACGGACAGCATTCATACACATTTGGAAAGAGGTCCTGTTTATTTTTCAACACTAGTTATTGCACTTAATTAACTATTGTATAATTTAACAGTAACTCTCATTTAATTCTGAAAAACGTTTAGGTACACAGCTTCACCTCGCCAGTCCATTAATGGGCTAATATAAGATCAGCGTCAACTGCAGAAAATTACTGTTCTGCATAGGCATAGCTTCTTACTTAGGTAACCACATACTCGTCTACAACTGTTACAGCTATAGTTTGCAGATGGCGTAACAGATTCCCACCCCATAACGTTCCATTCCCTAGATTGAAGTGTTGCTTCTTGCTGATAATCACACGGTTATCGTAATGCATACATCTCTAAACTACATTATGCCTATATCAGATCAAAAGTTATTTATTTCGCTAAGCAGATATGTAAACCAAATTTTCATAAAGGTAAGGTTGGGCCTAAGAAAAGGAGAAGTACGCATAGTTACAGCAATCTTATACGTATATAATATTCCTGTGTCACAATGTTAGTTACCGTACTCCTCCGAAACTGGTGGACCGATTCTCTTAAAATATTTTATATGCATTCAGGTCTGAAAATCGGCTACTATCTGTTTTTCACCCGCGATTTTTTTTTTCGCTAGCGAAGTCGCGGGTAGTTGCTATTACAAATACAAAAGCTTCGAGTTATTGTGTACTGTACATATTATTATGTTCATCACTTCTACGCGCCCGACAGCTTAAAATAATTACGAAAAAGTAAGGTAATATTTGGAGACTTGGCAGGATTAGGCAAGGCAGAACAAAATAAAAAAAAATATATAGAAAATTATAATTTATTATGAAGTAGAACTAAAATATAAAAATATAAAGATATTTGAGTATAACCAAAGCACATTATATGTCTTAGTGACAGTACCGTTTATATACAGTACCCCTTATTCATAAAAAAAAAAACTAAAACATTATTAAAAGTGATGTAAAGTCCGGTACACTGTCATTTAAAAAATAAGACTACGACCATATTTATTATGTTTGAAAATTATGCTGGCCATTCAACTAATCAACATTTTATGAATAAGGGTAAGAAATGTACGAATCGTTTTCAACTACAAATAAAAGCCAACCAAATCAATTTAATTTAAGAAAATACAATTTCGATTGTTTTGGTGGGGAGAATACTTAAAATTAATGTTTTTTGTTTTACTGTTCCTCTACCGGAAGCTTGAGAGCAGGACTGGTGCTACGGTGCAAGCGAGAGGTTGAACGCCATCTCGCTTGCACAGGCGCAACGGTCTGGCTTTAAAACCTCGCAGTACAGGGTGTTCACATACCCTTCACTATTCCGTTACATATTATTACCGTGTTAATGTCGATAAATATTCTATTCAAGAGCAACTTGATAACCAGAATATTAACTTTTATACACTAGTGACTGACGTCACAGAATTCCTCAAAGTTTTTAGATATTTTTAAATGTTTTTAATTTTTAAATGAGAGCATGAGATTTGAAGTCAAACTAAATCAAATTTTGAATATAATTCCTGCTCATTGTAAACAGGTGTAAAAATGGTTTCCATTATTAACTATTACGTTATGAGTTAGTACGTTGGAATGCTAATTATAAATGTAAATGATTCTGTGTTTAATTTGTAGCGGATCAACGTTGTCTTTGCACTGACAGTTATCTGTCATTCGTATTTAATTGTATCGTGGTGTCATGAGTAAAGTATGTTTACAATCCCGTTTCTTATTGTTTTTAATTATTCATAGGACTGCGTTACCCATACATATCAATTTAAGATTAAACTTATTTTGGTTTCATCCAAAAATACTTTAACTTTGAAAAAAACTTCGTTCTTTATCATTGTTATTGAATTGTTGTGTTGAAATGTAACAAATCTTCACTGTAGCAAACACACTTCACCACGACACAAAAAGCTTCCGCTCATCATCATCATCAGGTTAAACAAAAAAAAAATAAACGAAAAAATACAGAAAAACCATCAAAACATTTAGAATCTCAATTTCGTTTATTTTCATATCTATCGACATAATACATGTGGCATAACATCTACAGTAACATCATTCGAAGAGAATAAATTAAATAAAAAATCGATCACAACGTAGAGAGCGAAAATAATATCCAAACATATTCAAAACAATTCGTTGTTCAAAGAAAAACTTTTGAAAGGGAGCGGTGTGCGTGTGTACTGGTCTCGTCGTCGCCATGTCAACTACGTTACATTCTATATTTATTATAAAAAATATTCATTATTCCGAACAGGATATATTGACGAACACATCGCAACAATTTGTGATTTGATGTGTTAATAGGTTACGATTGAGAGAGCGAGGCGGAGGCACAACGCCTGCCTACGTTACGATACAATTTTAACTAATTCATGAAGATATAAGTCTACTGATATAAGGACACCGAAAGCTCATACGATTCTCTCTTTAGATCACAAGAGCGCTTTTGACAATGAAACGACACAGCGACAACGTATCGACTCAATAACAGCCGGCCACCATAAATGGGTACAAAATATATATTTAAATCGTAAATTCGTTACATGTATTCATTAAATTCGATAAGACTTACATCGAAAGATACCGTTTTAATACTAGTCAAGTCAGGGGTACATTGAGCAATTTTGTAAAAATTGAAAATTGGATTCTACGTATACATACTTCTGCAAAGCAGTTGTTACATACTAAGTTATATAATGATAAAGACACTACTAGTTTTGAATTATTACATAAACACCGATATACATTGATACGTGGAGCAGAGACAAGTAGAAGGAAGTGGGTTATGCGCTCGTCTATTTTAGCTTGCACAAATAGTTGTTCTTACTCGACATGCGAAAAGGTGAATATAAGCTTAGAGTTCGTTTGAAAACTGTCAAAAGTAATGTAGTAAGTGTGTAAGGACCCTTCCGTCTACTCGCTCCGTCCAATAATTAATACATGACAAGACGCCGTCTAAGAATTTCGCAGTCAAATGTTATACAATAGGTTTTTATAGCAGCCTTTTTACGAGATTCAATCTCTGTTCGGACGAATACAAATCACTATCATCATACGTAACGCGTCGCACTCTGCACAGACGTCAAGTCTCACTTCAGTCATACAGGATGGTACAAGCTGCCTCGGTAATGCAACGACACACTTGTCTAAACAGACGGACCTAGCAATTATGAGCCTTCGAGAACTCAACATAAGACCAGCGTGTGTTTAAACAAGTCGTGTAGTAACCCAAATTGTACAGGTTTAAAGGTAACAAGTCGTTATGTGACAGTTGATTGCACATATTTGATGACTATGTAAGATGTAAGGAATCAAATTCATCAACTTATCGACGAGTGACCTATAACTGTGCTCGATAGTAAAATGGGTTACATTATAATGCAATCAATAGTGCAGAGTTGTAGACGCGTGCCTTCTAGACCTACTCTCGAAAAATACTGGCCATTTCCGGACAATTTATTGTCAATTTTTAAGATACCACAATGTTACATCCAAAAGTTTTACATATTACAAATATATATGATAGATATATTATATTAAAAACAGTACAAGGTACGTATGATATATCGTTAACTAAATGGAATGTACGTCTGTCATACAGTAGACAGTGAGAGAATTACAAGATAAGACATTATAACTAGACTATTCGTACGTTTCTATTGGTTACTTTGCTTCGTGAAGAATACTTAAATGATAATTGTTAGAGACGGACAGGTTGGATATCGTTAGGGCGCTGCCGGAGGCGCTCCCGAACGGCCGATATGAATTTCAACTTTCCTCACATTGAGTATTATTCCTTCCTATAAAAGGCTATCGCGCCAAATATCAAACTGCACAGGTACGTTTAAAATATTGCAAAAACTGTAAGTTTACAAGTTTTTGTGAGCAAATAAAACAATAAATTAATTTCTATAAATAAATCATCATGTTCCAAAGCCTTTACATCGCAAAGGTACTCATTTTTTATACAAATAAAATAAATATTCAAGTTTGTGATACGATTACTTGAACTATGATAAAATAAATAAAATCAAGCGAGCGACGTTAAATGCCGCAACGCTCTGCAGTTTGAGCATTTCCTTCTACATTGCATAAGTACTAATACCGAATAGTTCGAAAAAAAAACTAAAATAGTTGACAAAATTGAAATTCAAAATCGACCGCAACATCTTAAAACTAAAACATTTGTCATGGATACATAGATCTGTGTACTTTCGATACAATATTTGAGCGCAACGCGAAAACTTACTCTTGTACGGATTACATACGTTTAAATAGACAGCAATTATCGATACATAATTATTTATCGATAAATGTACACGCGACACTACGGCGCGTCTTACTACTAAAAACTGTAAAATGTAGATTAAAATCGATTTTTAATTTTGAGGCCGCCTCTTCGTATCGAATTATTATTATTATTATAATCGAACCCCCCTCCAACCGCAATACGCGAGAGTTGGAGGGTTAACAAAAACAGGCCAACGTTGGTTGCCAACCACGGTCGTGCTATGCCTACACTACTATAGCAATACACTTACTAACAACAATTACGCTTTAAGTTTTAATTTTACAAATTTAATATTATCCAAAAACATCAAAACTAAGATCAAATGTTCTGTGAACATCTCCCACACTTATGCATGTAGGCGTTATAATACAAAACTGACTACTAATTTACGAAAGACAATATTAATTTGATTGATGTGAACGAGTATCAATAGAATATTTTCATGCTTTTCACTTGAAGTTCAAAGCCAAACAATGTAATTCTAAATTGTATTTTCCAATTCATGAACTATCTGAATACTAAGTCATAATTCTCGAACCGCGGCTGACCGTTGATCTGTTTTCGTATTTTATCACACGAGTTTACTTCAGGCCAATGTCTAAATCCTCCTAAATTAAAGACATTTAGATATTTTTAAACACTAATGTGACATTTACTTAGAGCTGAGGCTACCCCACGATACTAGTGACAACTGACAGTACATCTATTTGGCAACACATTATACTGAGTATTTTATAGAATAAACGTTAAATTATATTCTGAGTGCTGAACAAACTTAGCTGGCTTTATAGATCGCGTGCAGAGGTACTGGCGGGGGTGGCACTAGTCAACCATTCCTTTGTATAAAATGAGTATTTTTTCATCACTTATTAAGTTATTCAAGAGTATATTATGTTATGGCATAGTCTGTTTGTATATCTATCGTGCAGTTTATTTTTGAGAGCAAGGTCTAACTGATTGTAGAGTTAAAAATGTCATATTCGACATTCGTTAATTCATTACTATTGAGAATAGAAGTCTTTCTGTGGGATGTTGTATTTCGCGATCAAATGCAAAATTCAGGTGAATGCGGTGGGCCTGGAAGCCCACAATATCTTTTTTAAGGCTATGCAATATCCTAATTTAATATCTATCAATGAGATTCCGCGTATCTTGTAAAGTTATCAGATCTATTCGTTGACCCCGGCAGTACCTCCGCCGTCTAGTGAGCATAACGTGTACAACGGTCGCCTTAACACTCGAACATATACTAAAAAGTAAACAGCATTGGTATAAAAAAAATTTGGTAAAAAACACACACATATCAATATAAATGCTAAATAAAAAACTAAAAGAGCTATCTTTACTATGGAATGTCCTTAAAACGTACCTCTTAATAATCTCTTTTATAAACTTACGTTCGCTAAGTTACTTAAAATAACAAATATATAGATTAGCAAAAAAGGTTTTAATGTTTATTTTTTTTTTTCAAGATTATGCACGCTTATCCTAGTGGAATGTAGATTTTTTTTTTCGATATCATAGTGTTAGTCACAATTCCCCTTAAAATTAATGGTTAGATACCCAAACCTCCGTAGATTATACCAAATATTGGACGTATTCCTTACACTTGTTACTTGTTCGGCCTCTCGCGGTCCAAGGTTCACCTCGACACATAAGAGAGCTAATGACTACAATACATTTCGACTTCGATTGCGATGGGACAATTGTTAAAACGTTAAAGCTATACTCGCTTCAGAGCCTGACCAGAGAGAGCGCGGGCCACAAAGTGGGCGAGAGTTAATACCTTACACAAATATATTGGAATGTGATCACCGGAGCCCTACTCACCAGTGTTACAGCTACGACCGATGTTATTATAAATAAACATAACATTTCAGTCCGAGTTAAAATCCTTTCAAAATATACACAAAAGATTAAAATTATAAAAAAGTGTAAAATATTTCGTTTTTTTTTTTCTTTAAATATAAAATAAACATGGATTTGGAGTAAAACCGCTCCACGCTCGTGCGCGGGAACCGACGTGGATATCTTACACAATACGCTCGCGTGAAAACTGAGGTATAATTTTTATATACTTAAAATATCTAAACAACCCTTGTATATTATTTAAAAAAAAATGTATACATCACTAACTATGTTGTACGTAAAAAAAAATTGTTCACGTGTATTGATACTTAATTAAAACTTAATTTAAAAAAAATTAACTTAAAATCTAAGTAAAGCATACATAGATGATAATGGGGATGTTGACTCTCGGTATGGAATGTTACGATGTATTTTGTCCGTCAGCTGCGTTATCAGAAACATACACGGGTATTAACTTTGTTCGAAAGGACGAAAACACTACTTTTACTTACTTACTTGAATCGGTTGGAGATGTCGTGAGCCCTCAATCTAAACTTGGGCTAAATGTATCAAATCGTATCTATTATTGTTCTGACGGGAATATAAAAGCTATATATAATGTAGTCAGCATCCCCATTACGCGATATAGTATTTTGTACTGTTAGGTTATGCTTTATAAGTGTCCGGGCCGGTCTCGGCCGCCTTCTATAATAAAAAATAAATGTTCTCATTTTGTACACTTCGACGCGAATGGCAACGTTCGTTTGTATGTCATTAAATCTAATCGGTTTTGTTCTAGCTGCCCTATTTAAACTTGTACTTGGGTCTATTTGTTATTATGAAATAATCATCTCCGGCTCGTTCTTTACACGCTGTGCGATCAACGAAATATTCTTGATTGTATTAACACTAGGAAGACGAGAAAAGGTTGGAATTTTTAATGTTTTTGAATACCTAACTATTTTTACTTGTTTTTTTAATAATTTAAATGTTTCATGACTGGTTTTGCAAGATAAAGTTCAACTTCGGAATGGTAATAGCTGTCTGATACTCCCGTCTTTCTATTGCTAAATAAATTAAACAATTATATATCAAGTAAAAAAAATCGTTGACTCATAATGAAAGAAAGGGCCAAAGAATACAAGTTATTTATAATCTCGTTGATACAAAAGCGCAGGATGGCAAGCACATCGAGAGACAACTATCTCTCGAACTAAATTTCGATTCCCACCGAGTTGCTGACTAAAAAAATCCTTACGTAATACTTATCAGATAAAGTTAAGAGTAGAGTATATAGAATAAAGAACAGAATGGCATCAATCGCAGTCTTAATACGAAGCAACATTGCAAAGTAAGGCCGGTTTACACGAGGCGAGGACACTAGTCACACGACACTCCCCGCGTCGTGTGAACGAACCTAAAATGAGTGTAAGTATAAATCATCCTGCGCTTTGTGAATACTAAATAGTAATGCATGTTTATTGTTTCAGTCTTTGGAATTTGTGTATTGGAATGTATTATATATAATATATCATAAACACAGTTTGTTCAAACAGTCTAATTCACCGAGGGACCTTGATGTTCATTACGTCTCTTTACAAATGGCCGCGGGGGAATACTGGCTAATATCGATCGTCCGTATTGTGAGGGACGCCGAGACGGTCAAACGAGTTTCACACAGATTTTACTTTGTCTCAATCCTATGTTGACGGCTGGATAGAAAGATTTGTCAAACGATTACGTGACTGAAGCTTATTTGTTGAGCGATGATAAGGTATTTTCGTCGTGTGGTACATGGACAGGACGCGCTTGAGACAAAAATGTGACAGTCTCGATGACCCTCAAGAATTTCGTTCTTACATTTTCTTATTACATTAAAATTAGCAAAACAAACGAAGAATACAGACTCAGTGATAGCTTTGATGACTGTCAATATTATATTGATAAATTACACGACTACACACGAACATCAAGGTATACAACGAATCGCAGACACATCCCTTCTTGTCACATCATAGAAAATGTCTAAAACCCGATGCAAAAGCGAAACAAAATATACATATAAAGCATCATTTGATGTGATACGTTCAACATGCCACTTGGAGCGTATTGAGAAAATTTGAGCGAAAATTCTTTGTACATTCGAATATTTTAAAGGAAGAGATGCGTTTGCGAGACGTTGTAGATGTATAGGTACATTTAATACTTATATATTTAAAAATGCTGAGCATTATAACTCGCCGACATCTAATCTCATTTTACACACAAATGCTTTTTATAATACGTTAGTTTAATCGAATTTAGGTCAGTGTGAGGAGCGCCGATACGGTAAAGGTAAAGTGATGTCGCCGAATGACTTTTAAGTTAAAATATATCCGAAGATGTATAAAATAATTAAAAAAATAAATATTCGAATCAATTGAGATTGCTAATCGTTTAAAATCAAATAAATATACGAAATCCTTTAAAATAGAAATAATTTTCTTACATACATTCATATAAAATTAAAATTATTTCAATTTGCATGTGTTTTAAGTCATTTCAACAACACCACTTCTACCTGTCGTGCTGTATTTTACAATAGAAGGGAAATGACGATTGTGTCACATGAGACGTTACCCCAAAATATCGTGTCACGTTAAAACCACACCGATGATAGGTTTATTTATAGAAACTTCTTACTTCTAAGAGCTGCCTTTAGTAGTTTAGTGAAAAGTTAGACAGGTTTCAGTAAAACCTGATTAACTTTATAAGAAATGCATATTCGTTAATTTGACGATGTAAAACTGTATTGTGGTACATTTTAGGATGTATAGCCAAACGGATTTTAAAGTTTTATATTCCATAAAAATTTAAGCTAAAACTGTTACAATTTACCAGAAAATTTTATCACGATCACATATTTCAGATGTTAATTTTTCTTTACTAATCCAACCCAGATTCAATCCAAGAAGATTACATTTTACAACAAACTATAGCAGTGACACTTGAAAGCTTCAACCCCCCCCCCAGTGACACGATTTCACCCCCTTCTATTAAACAAAATACAGCACAACAATACTAGCAAACACGCAGCTGAAATCACGCTCAAAGTTCAACGGCACCAAAGTTTACTGTACCTCATTTGAAAGACGAGGTTATCGTTGAAATGCGAGTGCTGCGTGAAGATCATGTAGAGCCGGTCGGCGGGCACGAAGTCGTAGGCGATAGGGTCACTGGTGGGCGTTAATCATGCCGACTCTGACTCCGTCTTCGGGACCACCGGCTCGGCGGCCGTGTTCGCTTCGGCGGCCTTCGATTCCACGTTGGGGGGGAAACTGGAAAGTTAAAATGTGCTTCGTTACCGGAAACTGAAGTGGAATGGCGATAGGTGGGCCAAAATATATCTTCTATCTTTTTTACACGACAAACGGGACTTATTCGCTGATGAATGTGAGATGACGTCAGATAGGAATGTATGGAGGAAGAACACATGCTGCACCTACCCCAAGTAAAAATTGGGATAAGGGCAGGGGAATGATGAAACGGGACTTATTCGCGATATAAAACGTTATTTCTTTTCTCCCGACGTTTCGATCGAGTTGCACCGACCGTGGTCACAGGTGGACTGATCATCAGTCCATCACGGTCGGTCGGTCCTGTTTGTCGTCTAAAATATGTGTACAAGTCGCAAAAGCTTTAAATCTTCTATCTTTTGTTTAAAAACGATGAAGGATAACATCGTGAGGAAACCAGCACACCAGCCATGCAAATCAGCGCCTAAGGGCGGTAAAAACTCTGACACCAGAAAAAACGGAAAATAAAAAAGTGACTCCTGCTCTGTTTGCCACTCGAATACTTGGCACAGATATCCGAGTGGAATAGGTGACCACGCCAATTACCACTGTGCTAAGCATATGCACTCGCGTGTGATTAGACCGCCGCGAATTACCTCGCACTTGCCGGTCAGAGAGCTCATTATAATATCACAGATGTATTACCGGCGGCTATTCTGTTGAATGTGCAATTAAAAATAATAAATGTGTAACATCAGATAAAGAAACAAATAGGTAACAAATCACTGTGAGTAATGTGATATATTCAAATTACAGGAAATGCAGGCAATTTGGAAGACTGTTGGTAATTTGGAATAAAGAAGTACCTAAGTTCCTAGTAACGACATCTATTAAGAAACACCGGTATCAAATAGTCTATATATTATGTGTTTCTTCTTTTTGGAGCTGCCGACGAAAACATTTTGTACTATGATGGATGTGTGGATGATGGATGATTCCGACAGCAAGGTAGCAGTAATAAGAAAAATAAAAAATAAAAAATCTTTTTCTTGTTACTGCCACCTTCTGTGTAGGAAATGTTTGACTTGTCGGCTTTAAATCTTCAGGTGCTACCCCAAAACTCTCAGAAACTGTTCTTTGTTTCTTCTTTGTGGAGCTGCCTACGGAAACATTTCGTACTATGATGGATGTCTCATCTTCTTTTTCATGTTCCCCTTGAGATTCCGACAGGAAGGTGGCAGCAATAAAAAAAAAAAGAAAATTAAAATATTTTTTTTTTTATTACTGCTACCTTCTGTGAAGGAAATGTTTGACTTGTCGGCTTCAAATCTTCAGGTGCTAAGAACTCTCTTCATTAATCATAGCATAGTGCGCAACGTGATGCGGGTTCAATCTTGGGCGTACGACAAGAATTTGTCTGATCCACGAATGCTTGTTCTGAGACAGGGTGTCTTGTGTATGTGAATTTAATGTCTGTGAAACCTCCCGCGACTCAGTTAACCAAAGAGGTGCGGGAGACGTTAAAAAAAAGAAATAGCGTGGCTAGTTAAAGGATGGACACAAAGTTACATTGCATTAAATAAGACAACTTTTCATTTATGAGAATGATATTGTTTCATCAAGTGACGTGTTACCTAGTCAGCGGAGCGATAAATCTTTCTTTTCTTAGTTCTTTTCTTTATTCTCCCCTATCAGACGTCATACTATCATTTACTCCTTTTTCATTCAGATCATTCTTTATACAATCCATCCATCTTTTCTTTGGCTTTCCCCTTCCTCAAACTCAAAGTGTTTATTGCATGTTAAGGTAATACAAAGCACATAGGCACAGTTTAACGGCCTTTTTCAGGCGTTGCAAATTTGAGGGCTATCATTAACTTATCATAAACTTATTTATTGATAAGGCAAACCAACGACATATTTACAATTATGATTAGTGACATTATTTCCATTATTTATGTACAGTGTTAATACGTCACTTACAGGTATGCACACCATTTACAGTAGTTATACTAACAAACATGCTACAAATAACAAAATTAAGTTAGCTTCATACAGTTACATAGAATCAATAAAAAAAATAAGTAACTATAATATAATTAAAATTGTTATTAATAACTTAAAACTAATACAGATTAATCGAAATTAAAATAAATTAAGATTAAAAGAAATCAAAATTAAAACAAATAAAAATAAAATTGCTCCATATAAATTTAAAATAACATTTTTTAACATATTTATTGATTTGTTCGGATATAATATACTATGTGGGTTAGTGTACAATGTAATCTTCTCTCCATCCATCAACATTCATACTCATCACTCTCTTAGTCACATGATGTGGTGTGCAATATACAATATTCCAACGTGTACTTACGATTGCCTCATCGCGTCACCTTGGTTCATCTGTGCCAGGAATGCCTTGTTCGATTCGGGAGTAGAAGCCGGCGAGAAACTGTAAACAAGCAGGTCAAGGAATAAGTCTCGTATACATTTTCACTATTATGCAGTACATTTCGATAAAAGGTAATGTATTTATTTCTCATCGTCAACAATACATAGTACAAAGTAAAATATAGCACTACATAGAGACTGGTGTCTGTTTTAGGTAGAACTTGTAGTACAGACAGCGATTAAAAGGTGTGAAAACTTTACACTGTAGCAGGTATGACATCGTCCAAACATAGGTGCCGTACTCAAACTGACTGTTAGAGGGGCGTTTGTAGCCCTATTTTGCCTAATTTTGTGCAAAATGTACTAATTTTGCAGTTACATACTTAAGTCGCGGCAAACAACTTTGACCGACCTGATCCGACCATATTTTTATCGTGCCGAAAGTGTTCGCACACCTGAACTTTGGAGGATGTAATCTACACTAATGATACTGTAATTAGTGTTGTCTAATACTGGACGAATCTAATATAATAAAGTCGAACTATTAACACGAAAAGGAGAAGAAGATTTAATTAATACACGATATATTACGATATTTCCCTTAAGGGAGAAAATAAATATCGGATTATATCGCGAATAAGTACCGTTTGTTGTATAAAAGATTTAAGTTCACAATACAGAGTCACTACTATGGAGAACAGGAATAATGAATGCTAAGATCATAGTTGTTCCACACCAATAGCATCAAGAGTTAAAGTAATTTATCATAATAATATTTATTTACAAAATTCCATCACCATATGACTGGGTACAGCACATTACTAACAACTGGAATAAATAATTAATATGCGCGAATATAATTCATAATAACAGGAGATATTAATATTCATTAACCATATAAAACTACTATTATAGTTATGCAATAATTTATTTGAATTATTCATTATTTTAACATTCCTAACAGTTTACTTTTTCCTTGAGTAATATCATATAGATTCGTTGGTATTTTAAGGCAAATGTACCACACCTCAACTCCGAAAATAATGAGTCTTTCTAATAGTCAACAATTTTCAAACTCAACGTTCAGTAGAACCAAAGTTTACCCCTGCAATGTCACTAACTTTACCTCTTTATAAATATTAGTACAAGGAAAGGTAGCTTTTAACTATTGAATTTTGGTCACATTGGTCGCAACAACGAGTTTCTTATAATTACTAAAAACTCAAGTTTACTACTGTGAAACTTGTGTCTCATTTATATTTATGTGTACTACTTATTATGTTTAATTATACTTATAATTATTTCACCAATAATATAGTCACACAGTTTAAGCACTCGCAAACCGCACAGTTTTCAGACAAGCTTACAAAATAGCAAGAACATAGTATAACTGGTAGAATCAGGGTAACACATTTTACTGCTACACTAAAGTCCGCTTCTCTCTGTTCCTTAGTTCCTAGCATTCTCTCTTGGCTGCTAAATTAAAGTGTACTAAAAATGAACTCAGCAGGAATATTTACATTTTGATTCTATGTTCAACACTTCATAAGAATACTTTGACACCTTTAACTTTGATACATACATACATACATAAACGTCACGCCTCTTTCCCTTGGGGGTAGGCAGAGATCACATCTTTCCATTTCATTTCTGATATCCTTTTCAAAACAGTAATGTTAGCCTAAAATATTACTGCAAAATGTCAATAGATGGCGCAACGTTCGCGGATAATACACAAAAATAAAAAAGATCGGGCAAAGCAATGAAATGAAAGTTTGAATAAATAATGTATCTTTAACAGTCCCACTGCGCGGAAAAAGCCTCTTCTCATATAGATGATGGATCACTGGGTTTGCTCACTGTGATTTCAGAATCCAGTTTTTAAAATCCAGATTACTTTTGTCAATGTTAGAAATGTTAAGAAAGTACTTATTATTCCTGGAACCTCTTCCATACGAATCAAAGAACAGAAAGGCCACCACGGCTTACAAGCATGAGTAAGGGCACTAAAAACAAAACCATCCATCAAACAGCGTGACAAGGTTCCATCACGCATCGGGAAACATGAAAACATCAAACTTTAGATAATAAAATCCAATAATAAAAGATCTAAAGTTACCGGAATCAACGTTCCTTATCAAGAATAAGTCATACCGATCAACAATTGATCGTCATTTGTAATCACCGACAAAAATATCGTTATATTATCGAACAGATATAACGCTATCAATTTAAGATCTAAATAACGTTGTTTTAAAATAATGTAACAGGATTTATACTAATTAGATTTGAGAGATAACGTAAATAATTATAATTGATCACCATGTTTTAATTGATAACAAAGGAAATTCGGTGTTTTTTTTTTATTTCATTGATGTGTAATGCTACCTATTACGGATGTATGTGCTATTCAGATGGTGTGATTTTTTTCCCAGGGATATGATCGATAGCACTTTATTAATTGAAATAAAGGAGTAAAAGAAAGTAGCACTCGGGTTACGAGCGAATTGCTATTATTAGATAACGTTAAATATTACCATGTGTAAATTAATAATATCTACATGGCATATTTTCAATCGATTTGTGCATAAATATATCTTTTCTATTGTTTACAGTGAAATACGGCATAGGGACATTAAACGAATGTTCACAGAACTAATATTCCGTTGCAAACGCAACACTATACTAAAGAACCGCATTACTGATTTACGTTTTATCGTAAATAAAATCAGATTACAATAAAATACTGTAAATACAAGCACAAGCGTGTAAAGCATAACGTAAATAATAAATGCCTAAAAACAAATTGACAAAAATATACAACGGTTTTAACGCTGGGTACATTGTATAGCCCAGCTCTGTCCATGGGTGTGATTGACTTTATTGTAATAAAACCAAAATGTTATTATCCCACTGCTAGACAAAGCCCTCTTCTCTAATAGAGAAGTTATAAATAGTCAATTACTAACTCATTCATACTATCAAACTTTGATCAGCTAATGAAAATAGCGTATGATGAGTCTAATTTATTTTTCTGGGAAATAGTTTGTTTTAAGAATTGATTAGTTTTTAAATTCATTTGAGCATGACAATGATAATAATAACGCAATGCAGCAACAAAAATCGCTATGATAGCAAATGATCATGATCTGTATTCGCAACAAACTGATATGAAAAGCATGTCAAATAAAAATAAATATACCTATTAAGCTTTACTGATAAATAATCGCAAATGAAATAATGACAAAAAATAAATAGTCGCAATTAACATGCATGGTCAAAATAATAAAATACATATGAACTACATAATGAATGAAGTATTAGTTCCTATCACAATTCGATTATTTTCGTCAAGCTCAGCTCCTTTAATGTATACAATATCACACAAAAAGATCATTTTATTTGTAGCTCATTTAACCTACCACTGGGCAAAGACCTCCTTACTTCTTTGCCACATCTCATCCGCGAGTGGTCATCAGGCCATACAAGCACAAACTGTGCCACAGCTTCATATACTAGAGACTTACAACGATAGTAAGGATTATAAAAATACTCCATCCACTTTATATTCTGGCATTGAAACCAACAAACGTACATACATACATAAAGAAATTCTGTCAATACAACTTGATAGACTGAGTTGCTTTGATGTAACTCGACTAGTTGTTTTATAACTTCTTCAGTGTTTCGGAAGCACAGCGGCAGCGGGTATTACAATAACACTAGAAGCCATAATCACAAATGATCTTATAAATGGGTTAAAATAATAACAATAATCTTTAGCAGACTTGCCTACAATCTCAAAAGTATCATGAAAATAATGAGTAATAATTTCACTTATTTTTTCTCAGCAAAACGAAGTTAACGGTGACCGCTAGTAAGTTACAAAGTAACACAAAGGTTTCGCAAAATCGTTTGTGAATATGGCTAGGAAAACACAATTGCAATAGTCAATTACATAAGAAAACATCGCTTAGCAGTAACAATACAATAGCAACGCAATGATACTCGCATTACAAACGCAGTGCAATTCATATCTATTACAAGGCAGGCGGCATCCGTTAGAACGCACGCATTATACGAGCATACAATTTGTTTGCTGCACGTTATGTGCACAAATTACGGTGCGACCGGTCATTTTCTGTGAATTATACTCGTAAGGAACGAGACGGTTAAGCATGTGTGACATAATAATACACTTTTGTACCTGGTTCAACGACATTGATGAAATTTTATATTTGTGTTGTGTGATTCTTTGTGCATTGAACTTCACAGTTGAATGTATATATTGTTGGTAATAATTTAGCCTAGTTTATTATTTTAGTTAAAATATATTACTTTCTTGTTTCTACGTCCTATACCCAGTCATTTTTGAAGTTTTAGTTACCGTTCTATAACATATCCGACACATAATTTATGAGGAACAAATTAAATCCACCACCAAAAAATACTTATCAAATTCACTCATAAGCTCTTAACTAGTCTACAGAAATGAAGTAGAAATTAAAACCACCAAAGAGTTTATTGTTCACCCAACATAACAAAACCAATTTTGTTTAGATAAGTTTGACCAAAACCTTTTGACACAAATCTCACAGGCAAACATGCGTTGTCAATGAATCAATAACCTACCACAGTTGTACATGCTTTTATCCAAGATATTAAAGAATACCATCACAATATTTAAGAAATACAATCGTAGGAAAAACGTTACTTTGCACAGTGACGCTCAAAAATGTATATTTATCTCTACATTTTACTTGACAATGAGAGAGATAAAGCGACATTTCACTGAGCGTCGTTCTTGAATATGGCTTTTATTGAAATGTTGATCAAAAAGGGAATACCATCACAATAATTAATGATACCTTTACAATCGTAGGAAAAACGTTACTTAGCAAAGTGACGCTCAAAAATGTATACTTATCTCTACATTTTACTTGACAATGAGAGAGAAAGAGCAACATTTCACTGTGCGTCGTTCTTGAATATGGCTTTTATTGAAATGTTGATCAAAAAGGGAATACCATCACAATATTTAAGAAACACTATCATAGGAAAAACGTTACTTAGTTCAGTGACGCTTAAAAATGCCTATTTCTCTACATTTTACTTGACAATGAGAGAGACAGAGCGACATTTCACTGTGCGTCGTTCTTGAATATAGCTTTTATTGAAATGTTGGTCAAGAAGAAGGTATGACCCTACCAATACCGTCTACAGTAACATTTGCAGTTGTGGGAGTAAGACGGAGCGATATACAGCGTAAAGCGGCGTCTCGCTTCAACAACTGTAAATGTTTCAAGAACTGGTAGAGGCCATGACTCTATAGTCCAAGAATTCTATTAAAGTTAATTTTGGTTAGATTATTTAGTACGTAGTTAAGTTAGTAAGTACGTAAAAGTTGTAAAAATACAGTCTAGATTATAACTTTTGAAATTATGGAAGAGTAGAGTGAATATACTATTATTGTGATGTAAGTTTTTTTGTAATAATTTGTGTACGATTTATATTTTAGTCACAAATGAAATTGTAAAAACTCAAAATGAAATGGAATGATACAAAACCAACGATTCCATTTAAAAAGAAAAACATGCTAATTATAACTAAATTGCATCTATTAGGAAAAGAGGCAAATAAAAATTTCATACTTACCTTTCCCATTTAGTTGTGAAAGTATTCAAACAATATTTAAACTTGACAACCATTCAATTTATAACCAACGGTTTTACCTAACAATATACAACATTTCTGGCCAATCGTACCAGTTTAAATATTGTCCAAGCACTTCACAATGATGGCATTCAATTGTGTATATATTTAGTACTAACTTATCAACGTCTTTGAAGTCACCACTGGCCATAGAAGAGTCCGAGCGCCATTTGCCGCCGACCATGTTCTGCACGCTGCAACGTTGCGAGTAACCAAAATAAAAACATATATATATATAAACGAAAAAGAAAAGCTATATCGACCTTCTAAGGTACCTACGACCTACCTATGGAGTTTCTTGCCGGTTCTTCTCCATAAGAATGACATTTTGGAACCGCGCAACAGTACGTTTTGAAAGTGCCTGAAAAGGCTTTTTTTATTAGCCTATATTGTCCCACTGCTGGGCAAAGGCCTCCCCATTTCGTTTCCACACCTCCCTATCTTTGGAACGATTCCATCAGTCTGCCTGAAAAGGCGTACTCGAAATAAGAACCATTTGATTTTGATTTTGACCTTGATTATTTCGATGCCTATTTCAACTTAAAATTATTTTTTAAATTTTGTTTTTTATTTTTCGATCATAAGTGACATTTTCAATGTCTATTTATTTACACTTTCCACGTGACAGGGACACAGCCTCATACTTGAGTACGAAGGTTAATTACCTACTTTCTCATGTAAATATAGGCGCCTAGCGTCGATAGATGTAGAGATAGGGATTTAATTAGGCAAAATTGTAACAGATAAAATAATCCTTTTATCTTTTATCATAATTATGTTTTATATTTGGTTGTCAGCTGTTTTTTAGAACCTTGAATAGCTAATATTTTTACCAATTTAATTTTCAAGGATGTTTACTTATGTTTATTTTCTTTTTATGTGGCCTGTGTGAGATCCCACTGCTGGGCAAAGGCTTCTCCCATTTTCTTCAAAATCTTTCTATCTTTTGCTATTTCTAGCCACCACCTTTGTCGCGGATGACGATGTTTATTTTAGATGATGTTATACTTAAATCAAATGATATCTTTTGGTTTCCAAAGTAAATAGTATATCTTTTCACAGGTTATAATCGGTCCTAATCGAAAAATTTACAAAAATTTGAAGAGCTTTGTTACGCTACGTGATTATTTGCAACTACACTATAAGATTTTGGGTTTAACAGAAGATTTCTTCACTATTTTCATTTGTCAGATAAACCTGAATGTGAAAGCCTAAATTTGCCTTTTTTTTAGTTTAGAAGATCCAAAACAGTATTTAAACGGAGAGATGAGTTCCTTCGATACTCACACATGCTTCATCTGTTCGCCCTGCGAGCTGAGCTGGGCGAGGTAGGCGGCCTGCTTGCGGTGGTGGTACATGTGCACGCGCAGGCAGGACGGGTTCCGCATGCGCTTCTGGCAGATGTCGCACTGCAGCGTGCCCTCGCGCGTGTCGTGCTTGTCGCGGATGTGAACCTTCAGGTTGTAACGGTTCGCGAAGAATCGGTGGCACGAAGGGCATTTCACGCCCCCACTCTTGCAGTTCCAACCTGATGGATGAATTTGTTTCATTTATAGCTCGGTTTCCCGCCTTCGTCCGTCACATGGAATTCCAACTCCCTTTCTCTCTCTTGTTAAGTCAATTTCCCGGGGCATGCAACGTTTCTGGTTTTGTAAGTCGATTTTTTCACAATCCCAGTTGATTGATTCTGGCTTGGTTGATTTTAAGATTCGTTAATATTTTTGAATTCAAGTAGATTCTGGTGCGTTGATGATTTTAAGCTTGGAGAAGGTAAATGGTCTAGTAGAAGAAAAAACTAAAAGGTTTTGTAATAAAACAGAAATCTACTGCTAATCTTAAATTAACCATACCATTTTGAAACGGTGTAAATGTTGGTACTCCGCAGCGCTTCTTATAGTAAAACTACTCTATGGAATAGGGAAAAACACTAAAGGGCACCTCCGAGACGATCGAACATGTGAACTTGGCTGTTTATTTACGTAGCTGGTGTGACCTGCTTGTCAAACATTCGCGAGTTTGAAGCTTGCTTGATGGCAATTCAAATTTTTATTTTATGAATTATTTTGCACGGGTAATATTAAACATATTCACCGTCTCGGTGGACCCTTAAAGAGAAAAATACATACATAAATATGGGATAAAAGTAAGCGTGAGACTCACCGGATTCCTTAGCAGATTCGGGTAACACAAGCACGCTGTGAAACAGGTCGTTGTCAAAGTCGATCAGCGGTTCGCTGCAAGCAACGCAACGTAAATAGGTAAAGCGGTGCCTAATACAAGCTACATTTAACATACAAATATGTGAAAAATAATAAAATTGCCGAAAAAAAAACGTTTAAATCTCTATTTTCTAGCAAGAACTAGTAAATGAAAAATTATATAAAAAGTCAAGCTTGAACTAGGTAGTAGTGAATACTAACAAAAATATGTAAATGTATTTTTTTTAATATCTTATAACTTAATTCCTAAGTCAAGACAATTTGTGTCACAATGAAACGACAAAATCATCACATTTACGACGAAGAAATACAAAAACAAATGCTGAAATATTTACAATAACATTCGTTACACGGATACATTACAGTTATTAATATTTGCACTTAAACGATAAATATTATCGGTGAGATCTAGAAATGTTTATGTTACTCCTACGTGGAGCTAGATAAAAATAAATGATACGTTTTATTACGAGTATCATTTATAAAAACAAACTTATTTACTCGTTCGTCCCACTTGCCGTATTACGTTACAATGTTGATTGTAAAGCAATACTTGAAAGAAAATATTCCAGGTTTGATTGAATTGTTTTTGTCAGAAAATTATTTATATTTTCTTCAAAACTGTTGAATGTGTGGTCGTAAGCCGCTTATAGCAAGTTGAGTAACGTACGAAAGAATGTGTAATAGAAAAATGTAATACAATTTTTATTTTCAATTAATATTTGAGGAATTTACTATCATACTAAAAAAATCTTTGGCGTTATATAAATTGTTTTTCAGATTACGTGAAGAAAACTGTACAGGAAAAGTTGTGCATCGTGTAAACGAATAGAATGTCACTACAAAACTTTACTTGGCGATTTATAGTGTCCACTGAACGGTTATTAACAAGACTTTTTGATGAATATTGGTACAAAGTATTGGTAAACGTTGATGGATGGAGAGGAAGGGGAAGGCTAAAGAAAAGATGGATGGATTGTATAAGGAACGGAAAGAATAGAAAAGAGAGAGAGAAAAGGATAAGGGCTGGAAGATGATGATGATTGGTATACAGTAAGATTTAAGTAGAGAGTTGGAGCCCCCATTCCAATACTAAGTTATCGTATTGATTGTCTTAGGGGAAACTCCTAAGGATGCAAGAACTGGTAAGAATTTAGTACAAAATGTCAGATGTGTCTCTAGATATAATTTGGTTTATTCAATATTCAAGCTTTGAGTGGTTATTAACATAGTATAGTTTTGTAGTAACACTTATCGAGTCGAAAGCGTGTGCTGAGTTCATTAACTCCTAATAATGAAATAGAAAATAATAAAAACAACTAGTAAATTACAAATTTGGTAACAAGACTAAGACAGTTGTAATAAAAAAGATATTCGAAAGATCGATATGGTATGTGTACTGTATGTGCAAGTGAGATTTGGTCCATTATTTTAGAGACAGTAAACCTTTCATTAGATTTATCAAGAAGAACGCAAACAGCAGAAACTTTGCCATTTCCAGGAATGACAGGTTAGCAGAAAGAAAAGCTTTCGAATAATAGTTTATCTAACACTCAATAGAAAACAACTCCTTTGATCAACTTCACAGCACCCATTAGTTTAGCTCGTACAAATTACCTATCATTGACTCTTGTTACAACCTATTCAAAGTCAATTTTACAACAGCACGACTTGTTCAACGAAAACCAAACCTTTTTTTATAATGAGCTGTTCATGTATGACTATACGTAAAGGATTAACTCACGCACATTTATCAGGATAACCCGAGTAGTTTCAAAACCAACCGGAGTCTTTAACCACGAGCTGATGAGTCGAACTGTCCCAATAAACATCCGTAAGCAAAAACCGTTAACACATAATAATGAATCCAACACACCATAGATATAACAATAAATACTCTTTTGCTTACAAGCATAAGATATCTAGCAATTTGTTCGCCTGAAGTCACACAACCTCTTTTGTAAGATGACTTGTTCCACTAGTCTAGCAATATGACCGCCTGGAGTCACACAACTTCTTGACTCGTTCCCCAATCAGTTCGTTGTTTGTGAACCTGTAATATGTATGTATGTATGTACTCACCCATCGTAAGCATATTCAGAGTTCTCGGCGTGAGTGGGGCTGTCCTTGATGGGGCGCGGCTTCTTCTTCACGCTGTGGCTGTTCTTTGTCGGCGTGTTCTTCAACAGTCTGGAGTGGTAGATGATTGAAGGTTATCATGGGTTCTTTTGCTTTGTGAGAAGGTTATTTCAAGTTTAATTACAAATTCTTAAATATCTCCAGTTAAATGGGAATTAAGTGAAGCAATATAAAACAAAGTACCGAAGTAAAAAGCTAAATAAAAATGTAATTTTCTTTTATTTTTTTTACATTTCCATTAACACTTTTCACCAGATTACTACCTACCAATCCACCATAAAAGTTATTTTTTGTGCGGACTGTTCTATTTACAAATTGGCTAAACAAGCAATACCCATTTGGTTTCACATGCCTCCCTTGCTGAACAGTAGCAGTGTTCAGTTTATACCCATAGCTTTATGTAGTATGTGTACCTATACTTCATTTGTTCTGGTAATTAACTATCATCTATACACAGCGAAAATTTGAAGCATGTACTGTTACCGTTATCAATATTGGACAAAAAAACCCGTTTGTTGTTTTCAGACCACCCTTATTTTTTTTTTAAGTTGTAGTATTTTTTGTTATAGCGGCCACGGAAATACATCATTTGTGAAAATTATAGCTTTCTGGCTATTACGGTTTATGAGATAGAGCCTGGAGATAGACAGACAGCGGAGGCTTAGTAATAGATTCCGTTTTACCTTTTGGGTTCGGAACCCTAAAAAAACCTAGAAATTGTCGGTGTGGTTGTGTGTGTGTGTGGTTCTCTTCCTACCTCTTCAGCGGGCTCCTAGCGGCCTCGTCCTTGACGGCGACATTATCAAGTTGCTCCGGCGGCGGCTCGGAGGAGGTCGTGTCCTCCACGGCGGGCGACCACTCCGGCTGCGGCTCGGCCTGCTCCGGCTGCGGCGCCATCACCTTGCTAGCCTCCTCAGGGGATGCCGTGGGAGACTCGCTACGCTATAAACGCAGAAATCACAACCTTAGACCCTAAGGCTCAACTTGACTAAAGGATGAACAGAGTTACTTTAGATTGAAATCTGATCGTTGCCGTCTAGTACGCGAGTCGCCTAAGTGACATAGCCTAATCGTATCAATGATGTTGCTGTTAACCTGGACAGTTTTTGGTTTAAAGAAATTGTTGTTGAATCTAAAAAGAGGAAACAATACCGAGTGCAAGCTTTGATCAAAACACTTTTTTTTAGTAGCAAAACATGGATTGAAATAAGAAGTTACAATAATAATTAGAATCGTCACATTCTGGCTTTCAATACGCAAATATTACATGTAGTTAAAAGATATTTAAACTAAGGTTCAATAATTCTACAACTCACACTACATTCGGAAGGTTGATGTTCGCCATAGGAATCGAACTCGAAGCCTTTGATTTGGCAGTCCTGCGATTTTACCACTGGGCTATCATGAACCTTTGAGTCCGCACACAAAAGACTAGGTAATCATGGAACTACCAAGAAATAACTACACGTTTGCAACACAATACAATATTTATTTACCTGTAATTTAAACAAGCGAAAGTATGTTAGTATATGTTTGTATTGTTTAAGTTCTTTACTTGGTCACGCTCAAACACCCGAGCATGTAGACAAGTATCATTATTCCGGACCCTAACGCTATTGAATTGCGTCAACTGACAAGTCAAATAGTCGAAAAGAAATATCATTCTTATAGATTAAAGTTTTATATTAATTTTCAATTCTAATGAAATGTAACAGGGTCTAGGCACAATATTACTACGTAGGCTATTTTATATCTGTTATCAAAATCAACGAGGGCAAAGGCGCGGGTGCAAACTAGTCTTATACATAAAATTCCCGTGTTACAATGTTAGTCACCGTACTCTTCGAAACGGCTGGACCGATACTCTTGAAAATACTTGAAATTTTGTATATGCATTCAGTAGGTGAGAATCGACTACTATCCATTTTTCATCCCTACTTTTTTATTTTTTTTCGCGAATGAAGTCGCGGGCAACAGCTAGTATAAATATAAGTTTCGGCATACAAAAGGATAATCTTCAATAATTGGTTATCGATTGAAGATAACGACTTTAATAAACAAAATATGCCCGACATTGTGTCGATAAGCGTGGAGATAAAGGTGCTATTTGTAATAATATTTTGTGTTTATTTATATTTTTTTTTACTTTGCTAAGACCCGTTGGGGTTATCTTTAACTTTAAGCACTTGTTTTTTATTATTGTGTGGTTTACACGTGTTGTAATCCTGGTGGGATATGGAAAATGTACTCTACTCTGTTCTAATAGAAAAAAAATTACCAATTCGAGGAATGAATAAATGATTTCATTAAATAAGTATCTGGTATCGTGTTTATAACTAATAGAGAGAGTAAAGGAACAGAGAGTGCTCCTGTGTTTGCGCACACGATTGTGCACTATAATATGTCCCGCGTAGCTGGCTGCATGGTGTCATAGTAACACTAGCCGCCGTGGCCGAATTAAAACTGTATAGTATTTCACTAATCAAGATTTTTTATCTGATACTCATATTTAGAGAGATGTCAAAAAAAACTCTATGCCGTTTTAAGGAGGACATCTTGGACTAAAGATCATCGAACATAGCTAACAATCCCGACTAATTGATCTTTCAAACAAAATCGGTTCATCCGTTCGAAAGTAACAGACACACACAGGTCAATCTTATAACAACCCCGTCGATTTACCGTCGAAAGTTAAAAATAATACATAATTAAAAACTGTTGTTACTACAAAAATAAATGTTTTAAGTACATCAACAACACACCGTCCGTTTGTCTCTGTGACACGCTCGCGACTTTACCCTGAAACGGTCATGCGAATACCTACCCCTAGCGTGGGCATAACTCGCGTTGCCCCCGTTTATATGAAGTGCTATGACAGTTATGAAAGTATAGTGCTATTATTCAATTAATTTCATTAGCAATTACGGCAACTTCTCTATAATTATGACTTCCGTTCTTATTGTTCATCTTGAACAATACTAGAACGATCTAGAAAGTTCTAACTTTACGAATAGTCAGCCAGACACGCGATACAGTACATTAGTAGAAAAAAAATATTATTACTAACAAAAACAAATAAATATTTCTCTTAAGAGTCTTAAGAGTCTCTTTTCTTAAGAGTTTTCTAATTATCCATCATCAGACCTTATCGTTTGACCACATAGAAAGCAACAGTTTTCCAACAAAAAAATAATTATCAAAATCCGTTCACCCAGTAAAAAGTTTTAAGGTAACAAATATAATAAAACATACAGACGAATTGAAAGCACCTTAATTATATTGAAGTATTTTCAATAAATAATTGGCCGTCTGCGAATAAGACTCGCACAAACAAGTAAATTGACTTTACCTGTCTACGTCCTGAAATAATTTCGTTTCGAAAATAGAAATATCAGACTGATTACCTTATAATGTTCGCGAGACATAAAGAAACAACGGGGGTTCGTTAGGGCTAAATTATAGCGTCTAGCGCGCCCTTAGATACAGACGTCCCTGGAGATAATTCAATGTGTCTGCTAACTCCACGACAGGGAAAATCACGTGGATTCTAATATTAACGTGATGTACCAAACACACGTGAATTTAAGAACTCAATTTGCAAGAGTTAATTACACTTCACATTTTATTCGGCTAAATTGCACTAGCCGCACTATTCAAAATAAAGGTTGCAACTATAATCTCTGTTTTATATGTCAGTCCGAGACAAGAGGCCAGGTGTGCCCGACAGATGGCGACTCAGTATAATTATCTACATGAATGCGTCGTAGGGTTAGTATGAAAGGCGACAGTACATTCGCACGACATATAACAACTGTAATACCGAGTAATTTGCATGATTGTGTTGACCCATTTTAAGTATTGTCAGTGACGGGTTATATTAAATGGGGTTCCGATACTGTTAGGGGAGCGGTCATTTGAGACAGGACAGTTGCGGCTCAATCTCCCCTGTAAAATATATATAAAAGAGACGCACACTTCAATGAAAACGTCTAAATAATACTCTCCGGCGACCAGTTAACTAAGATGGACAATACCGTTTCCTTTGTGACAAATGAGAACAAAAGCACCCTTTTATTATATCCCCCTTTTATTATTTATTAAATATCAGTTCAGAGTAAATCTAGTTCTTAAAGAAATGTTTCTCAGGAACGCGTAGGTAGGAACAGCGACGACTTCCCGTCGACATATAACCGTCATCGTGGGAAAATATAGCCAGGTTTATTCCTCGAATATAGCTGTTTCCTTCAAGTTACTTCAGTAGCAATTTATCAAATAATTTATTTAATTTTACACAGAGTTCTAAAATAGATGAAACGATTTTATTGGTTTTTAGACACATCCCTTATCACGAAGCTTTGGTAAGGACGCAAACTAATTGTACATATGAGTCTACACTATATCCAACTTATCTGTTGGTAAATTGACACCTGCAGTATATACGACCTTTTCAGAAGTGTGAAGTGACATTCCTATAATTAAAATAACAAGTCTAAGTATTGTTTCTACAAATTAAAGAAAAGGTTCGGAAACCCGTGTACTTACAACTCTTTAAGTAGGCTATACCTACCTCCCTGAACAATAAATAATAATTTATATTATTTAGAATCTTAATGTTCTTAAATCTCACTGCAGTTGACTACACTCACCGAACTGAAAGGTCTTATTTGAATAAATAAATTGTCAATCTTAACGTTAAGCTATAATAATGATTCATCAGTAGACTTAATAGTTGAGATAGGTCTAATAAAGTGACTTGGCAGAACACGAACTCTACACGTTGATGCTAATTACTTATGAACCAACATTGGTCAAACATGTGGACGGATAGCGTTGTAGCATAGTCTCTTGATGAAAGCTACCACCGACCATAACTTATTAGAAGTA
Organism: Chrysodeixis includens; assembly: GCA_941860345.1. Taxonomy (NCBI): domain Eukaryota; kingdom Metazoa; phylum Arthropoda; class Insecta; order Lepidoptera; family Noctuidae; genus Chrysodeixis; species Chrysodeixis includens. The sequence continues at coordinate 2,976,061 of OW796090.1, read as the reverse complement.
TCACCCTTAGGAGAAAACGCTCAAAAGATGAAAGATTCCTGCTGTCGTTTATCATGTTTCTATTCGAAACTTCGCGGCTACACTGGTTCTAGTAATACTACAAGTATAGAGACACTTCTACTTTCCTAAGCTCTGCAAATCAACTTATCCAACCAAGACATTTCACAAACAAATTCTTCTTCGATCTGGTTCCGCTGTCCCCTTCGCATGCACCCACTTTCGCTGCTCACAACCAACCATCTCATAAAAAAAGACTACTACGGGTGTGTCGTACTCAACCGCAAAAGTCTTTTAGAAATAGCTGAGATCTTGTTGCTCTCTCCCCCCCCCCCCCCGCTACCCCTAGCTTTAAAAGGTCAGGTGACTCACCTCGCGGCTTGACCTGCAGCACCACCACATAAAGTAAGACTACTTGCGGGTGTGCCGTACACAAGTCTAACTTTTAGAGGCAGCTAAGATCCTGCTGTACTTTCCCCCCCCCCTGCTTTAAAAGGTCAGGTGACTTACCTCGCGACCTCCGGTGAGGCCCTTGACCTGCAACAGCTCGGCGGTGTGGAGGAACCCGGAGAGTTCCTGACGACGCACGTGCACTTCGCCGCGGTACATGAACTGGAGCAGCTGGCGGAGCTCCTGGTGCGCAACGTCCTTGAGTATCACTATGGGATGCTCGCACGGGTTCATCTGGATGGACAGAGTTGTGTGTTAGGAGTATTGTGGTAAGAGGTGGAATATTCACTAAATGGTGGTCTTATTTCTCGTTTAAGCACGCTATAGGATTATAGTCTGAACGCTGATGCTGTGCAAATAGCTCAATATTGAAAACCATGTTATTTTCTGTTTCAATTTCTTTAAAAAGAATTCTTAAGTAAAATTGGAATGTTTGAATGATGATCTTTCATTTCTAAACCGACTAACTGACAGTAAGTGATTAAAAGTTAAAATATTCTGACTACTTATAAGGTTTTCTAACTCTCAAAAATATACAAAAACAATATTATCACCCACATTTGCAATCAGAAATATTTTGTTCCTTAATGTTTTTCAACCAATATTTATAACAGCCTCCTTTGTAGTTCCTTTCAAAGCGTTCTAACAAGTTTGGAGATTACCAGCTTACAACATTCCAGCATTAAATAGGCAAAAGTTTACTAGTTTCAGACCTCTATAGTAACACAAAGGAATTCAATTTAAGTACTAACAAAGCACGAACCTACAGTGAACAAAGGAATGCTAACAGATGATATTAAACTTAGTATTGTAAAGAGTAAAGAGAACTTCTTGCGATGGATGTTGAAAAATGTATGTTAAAAGTTTGGTTTTCTAATTGGGAAGAGCTCACTGCATCATCATTGCAAATACTGTAAGCCAGTATCTAGAATATACCCAAAAATACCACCCAGTGGTTAAACTTGGCATATTCTAAAACAATCAACTGTGTAGAACCAGTAGTACTCAAATTACTCGCAAAAGCTAAATTTGACTACAATAAACATTATCTACTCCACTCCAGACAAATAACTTTTAAGTGTGTACAGTTGAAGTTAGGACTTTTAAGTTTAGTTATTGCTGATTTATTGATTTTCAGATATTAGTACCTACACCCCATACACTCTGAATTGGCCAGAAGCTGCCTGAGTAATAGATTGATATAATAAATTAGAATGTTTGCATTCTAAATCTTCAAAACTACCATAACACACACAAGTACCTAATGAAGTGTCAATTGTTACACAAAGACTTGGTACGAGGCGACAATGCTGTGTTGAATCATTCGAAGATTGCTGAATACTACCAAGAATAGATGAATTGCAGTGTGCTCTTGGCCATAAGGCATGAATGTATACTATAAAGAAGTTTTAAAGAAGTCAAATATGCTTTATGAATACAATGTGTATGAAACTTCACTAAACAAAAAATATGTACATGTAAAACTAAACCTATATAACTACAAAACATCTAAGTAATAATATATTATGTCTTCATCTTAATAGCATTCTCAATGGCGTTACTATTTCAATAGTTAGCAATGCCAATAGTTTGTGCAAAATACAGCCCAGCCTTCTGATTACGGTTTGAGTTGGAGAGTTGAGGTTGAACTCATGCACCCAGCCCCCATGTTCAAGTAGAATGTTATGTTTGTAATCCTTCCACATTCATATTAAAATTAAAATACATTGTGAAAATATTAATGTAAGGACCTTAGGACTTCTCTACTAGGGTTTTATATATCAGCTAAATTCCTATTATCATTGTCACTATTGGCAAGTGTATTGAGGCGATCACAAGTTATGATAGAATAATCTAACTACATACAGAAAAGAAAACTCCACCTTGTTTCTTGCACAGTCATGTTACTATGTCAGTCTTCACAGGTAAACCACAAAATTAATAAGTACAAAGACTTGGTAAGATGTATTCAGTGATAAGCTGTACACATTTGTTAAAATAACACAACATATCTTTCAACATTATCAACTGCATATTTAATGCATTAAAAAGACACAAGTTTTATGACTACAGTCTAGGTATTGCTTATATGGACAAAAAAAACATATTCACTTTTAGGGATGTTTCAATTTGTGTATTGTTTCCTATATATCCCTGAACTAATAATAAAAATCTTCAAAAACTTTGGTATTTTGTACTTTGTAACATAGTCTATGTCAATGAGATTAGCGAAAGCACAAAACTTTCAGCAAAAAATTTCTATAGTAAACAAAGCAAAGTATACCGGGTGCAGCAAGTAAAACATTACTGCATTTCCTTGAGTAAACCAAACATGAGAACTATGTAAACTGTGATGTAGGATAAGCGGAGTATTTATATAACATCAAACAGCTATTGTCTCCGTCTCACTGCGTCTATACAATACCTACCTTCTATACAGTTTTTATTTGTTATAGTTTCAATATGACACAGATACGGCACAAAGGTCAGGACCAATGTAATAATGTGACTAACTGACATTTATGTTTATATTATTACACTCAATACAAAAAGAATTATTCTTTTTGTAGTATCAAGACAACCAGAAGCCTAGCTTTCAAGTAATATTAATAAAAAACTTGTTTTAATCTCACTCGTAGGTAAGATGTTGCTAATCTTACCAGATTATCATTATTAGCATCTTCTAATTCAAATAATTCTACTACTGTTTTAACTTAATGAAAACCTATACTGACAAAATTTAAACATCTAGAAAGTTCCACTTCATATTGGAAATCTGCAGTCAATTTTGAAGCGAAGTGACAACAATAAGTATTTGCAGAATCATTTTAGGTCAACTTGAATTATAACAAACACATTTATTTATGTTAAGCAACAAAACAAAGAGCTAATTTCATATTACTGTAAGTAGATTCACATGTTTAGACTTCTAAAGTATTTGTTTACTTAAACTTTGCATTATTTCAAACAAATTTATAATTTAGCTATGATATTTCATTGTATTTGATCACTGTATGCATGAAAAGGGCAAGGGTCAAGCCACGCCTGTACTATGATGCACTTTGTGTAACATGTCTATGAAAATCAATAATTTTAACAATGTTGACAGCCATTGCAATTTATCACTAAATATTGATAAATATACTGATAAATATAATTTTGAGTAGTTTAAGTAGCAGTAAAGCATAATAATCATGAAGAAAACGTAATTATTGTGAATTTTAGAACAAAAAATCAACTTAAATCTGCTAATTAGCATATTAAAAGCTAATAAAACAAAGAGAACAATTAAATAAAACTACATTTTATGCAAATCAATATGCACTTGCATTTGAAAAATCATGCTAACATGAGGCACCTCATGCTAGAATACCAAATACTAAGACACATCAAATATCTACTAATTATCTGTAAATATAGATAAATCAAACAATTCAAACAAAACAATAAACAAAAAAACTATTTATAAGTAACAAATTGATAATAATAACTTACAAAATGCTGAATCTCAACAAAGTAATGTGGCACTCTTGAAAGCTAGATGAGTACAAACACAGGGGTAGGGGAGCCACCCTCCTGTCTGCTCTCACACCAATGTGCATGTGAGGGTGTTTGTGTAAAAACACCTAATTATGTATAGCTCAGAGATCAATACATCTGTCTGACATCTAGGACGCATGAGCAAATTTTAATCTCGTAACAATACATCTGCACACAGCATCACTACTACACCTATACCTACATGTTTTTACAGTCATAGACAAATTCAGGGAGGAGTAAACAATGAAAATGCTCGTTTTTCCTAATAAACAAACAGTATTTATGCAAAATGAGGCTAAATCCGTTTGTATTGCGCTACTTTGAAAGAATTTCAGGTACCAGTATTGCGTAAAATGACGGCGGATTAAATCATACCTTAAAGAGTTCCTTGAAGTATGGGCTGCATACTGAGAGGATGAGCTTGTGCGCGTGCACGTACTGGCCGCCGGCTGCCAGGGTCACGTCCACCAGGTCCTCGCCTTCCAGCAAGGCGTGAAACGATTGCGATAAATTCGAGTGGAAATCGTTCCATCGCAGCGAGAACTGTTCGGGCACAGCCATCCCGCCGTCAAACCCCGAAAAACACGTAAAAAAAACACTAGACGCCCTCCTAACACTACCTGTACCACTTTCAGAACAGTTACGCGTCCCAACAGTGATACATAACTGAAAACTCAAACGCGAATTATTGCCCACGTATACGAATCGGGTAGGAACGATTTATTCCTCGAACATTATTAATTTACAACGCATCACTACGACGTTACCCGCAATTATTTATAATACACAAACAATATTGACTGACATGGCAATACAATGGAATAATAATCAAAATGTCGCTTGGTTTGGATTGCTCACGGATTCTTCACAATGCACCGTTCATTGTCCGACAAACAACATTATGTCAGAATGTATGAAAAAACTGAAATTGTGCGAAAATGTTGATGAACCAAAAGATACAGAAATAATTTTATTATTTTATTTTACACATTTAAATAATGGATTTATTTTTTAATGTGTTATTTTAAAATAAAATATAAATATATTAAAATTAGCCAACCATAGACAAAGTTTTTTTTTGTATAATGCTTTGTTGTTTGAGGATCATAGACTTTTTTTCGTTATCTGTGAATTATAGAAGACTATAGATAACACACGTAGATATTGTCAAACATAGGCTACTTGTGCCAGGTCTTGATACTTTATTGAGAAAATTATATTCAAGTTAAGAATAAAATCGTTTAATTTTAAATTATTGCGTATTTGGAAGAACTTAACTACGAGATAGATTAAAAAATTCAAACGTATATTTTATTTTACAATCCAAGTTCGAATTTAACCTGCCAGCAGAAGGAAACGAAGAAGTAAACACATCTTTACCTAAATTATTTCATAGAAATGGAATAAATTACCCGATCTATCAAGGGACAAAAGTTTAGTTAGAATAAAAAGTTAAAATTAATTTAAATCGTTTCAATGACCACTACTTAAGTATATTCATGAAAACGTAATAGAATTTTAGATAAAGATGATGGGTAAATTTATTTTATGAACGCTTGATACTTGGTGCTAAAATGTTATGAGTAATGGTAAATATTTTATAACATCATTACATAATTCTGAATGATTTTAATTCAATTATTGCTAATACTCTTCGTACTGAATTTGTTAACCAAGTTTGAAAACAACTTTAAAGGATCAAGTATTTGCTAATACAATTGTTATAAAGTAACTGTACTAGATAATTCCACCTTTAAAATGTCAAAACTTAAATTAAAACTTTCATAAAAAGACACTAATTACTATAATTATTTCTTAGTTTCGAGTTACAACTAATTTATGAAAAATCTTAAATATTTCAAGATTTTCAAAGTTTTATCTTAGTGCCGAATGTTTACGTCTGCCAAATGTCAACCTCAATGTCAAGTCGTTGATCTGTCATCAGTTGTTAATATGCACCGCTCGGCATGCGGTGTAATCAAGGCTTTATTTCTTTTATTTACTTTTTATTGAAAGGAACATTGAATTGACCATGAAAGTGTGATGTGCATTAAAGAACACCCATAGTATGTTAAATATCGTGACCGACCGTGAAGCTTTATGACGTGTTTTTTAATCGATCATGTTAGTTTAGCTCTTTATTAGTTAAACTTGATACGTGTTGGCACGATGTCGGTCCTAAGCGCGCAGGAACAAGCGGAAGCGGCGGACAGAGCCCACCTCGTCAAGAAGATTCTGAGTGCGGGATTCTACGCGCTGGCCTCGTTCATGATCACCGTGGTGAACAAGACGGTGCTGACGACGTACGCGTTCCCGTCCTACCAGGTGCTGGGGCTGGGGCAGATGGTGGCCACCATCTCCGTGCTGTGGGTGGGCCGCTCGGCGCATGTGGTGCAGTTCCCGGCGCTGGACAGTGGTGTGGCGCGCCGCATCTGGCCGCTGCCGCTCATCTACCTCGGCAACATGGCCACCGGCCTGGGAGGCACCAAGGAGCTCAGCCTGCCGATGTTCACAGCGCTGCGTCGCTTCAGCATCCTCATGACGATGTTGGGCGAGAGGTTCGTGCTGGGCGTGCGCGCGTCCTGGTCTGTGCAGGCCAGCGTGTTCGCCATGGTCGGGGGCGCGCTGCTCGCCGCCGCCGATGATGTCACGTTCTCCTGGTCGGGCTACACTCTGGTCCTACTCAACGACGGCTTCACTGCAGCCAATGGCGTTTACATGAAGAAGAAGCTAGATTCCAAGGAGCTTGGTAAATATGGTCTGATGTACTATAATGCCTTGTTCATGATAGTCCCTGCAACCATAGTGGCGTGGGCCATGGGAGACCTGCACCGCTCAGCAGAGTACCAAAACTGGGGCGACTCACTGTTCCTGGCACAGTTCCTGATGTCCTGTGTGATGGGATTTGTGCTGTCCTACAGTGTGATGTTGTGCACACAGTACAACAGTGCCCTGACCACCACTATCATAGGCTGCTTGAAGAACATCCTGGTCACATACTTGGGAATGGTCATTGGTGGAGACTATGTGTTCTCATGGCTGAACTTCGTTGGGCTAAATATTAGTGTGCTAGCCAGCCTGCTGTATACATATGTGACCTTCAAGCGCAAGCCCTCTCCTTCCTATGTGCTTGTGGAGAACGCTAAAGTGGACACTGTATAGCAGTACCGGAAACGGAGACCGACTCAGTGCTCTACGTACCTCGTATAGCAATGAAGGTGGTGCCAAAGATGACTGTTGAACAGTGAGTAGTGCAACACATTAATGTTTTAACTCATACAGACCACACTGTGGTGCTATGTAGGCCACTCAACATTACATATTATTAATTATTTTTGTACATTAGTTACATCTCTATTAGTTATACATGTGATCAGATTTGACGGTCATAAATATTTTTGTATGATTTGTGTATCTGCAAATTGAGTATTAAAATTTAATTTCCAATGATAAATGGTTAAAATCTTGAAGCTTCACTCAGTTTTTAAATAAATTAGATATTAATACTCAAATCTGTAACCTATTTTTAGCTTAGAATGTGTTTATTGTGGTCTATGTGAGTTGACACTATAAGTCCCATTATTTAATGCCATTCGTTAAGTGGTATAACAAATAGATAAGTTATGATTTTTTTATTGTAATTATTGCCAATATGTGAGACAAATATTATATTAAACCTAGTCTGTGAGTAACAGACTGAATGATCCGGTCTTGAAGTTACAAAAGTGGTTTGAGAGCAATATTGAAGCTTTCAGTGTTAGGCAATGCAAGTCCTAACCTAATAATGTATCAAATTAAAATCATTTATCCTGTAAGTAGCATCTAATATTACTGTACTTTTTTGAGCTTTGCTGCTGTCGACGTCTCATGTGTCTTAGTGTCATTTAATCGTCGACTTGCATTGCCTTTCTTACGAAAAACAACAATCGTGGAGCTAGAAGTTTAGGGATGTGGTATATTGACGGTACTGAAACTAATGTCGCCAAACTCACTTATTAGCTGTCTGGTTCTTGATAATCTTTGTCGTCTGTGAAATACGTAAAATAAAATATGCCTAGTTTTTCGGCTTTGACATGCAAAAGCCATGGTAAAATACAAGTTGTCCAAAATTACTCGTTTTTAAATGCTGTTAATCATCTCTAAATAGTTCCAGGCGTGTTTCTTAAATGCCACCTCTATCTAAAGTTCTTAGTTCCATGATAGCAATTGTGAATACTGTATGACTGCTTAAAATTAAGTTTACATCTTCCATAAACTAGCATATATTTATTCTATTAGAACATACCTCAGAATACACTTGGGTACATCTACAATACGTTTATTATCTCTGAAAACGAAAATATTCGATAGTTTTAAGAGATCGTATCTATAGGGAAGTGTCTACAGTTGTGTGTATTAACACTGGCTGGAAATACACATTAATCTTCTCAAAATTGAAAACACATGAATCAATATTCAATATGTACTAATACGTGTCATTATTTCACGTATTCCGTCTTTAAAACAAGAAAATTGTATTATTAAATGCATATTTATTAAATACTGGTTCTAAATTTAAACGATGCGATTCATTGCCGGCATAGACCTATCACTTTTGATTACCAAGCTGCGCGGCTCCGTAATGTATGCTACTCGCACGGTGATACTCGCGCAGTCTTAACAAGCCTCAAGATCACGAACATAATTAATTACCTTTATCTAAGATCACTGTACATATGCCAATCACGTAAATAAGGTTGCATAAGAATTACAATTTATTGAGTTTTTATAGAAAATAAATACAGAAAATGCGGGAATATTGAATGAATGAACGAACAAAAAAATTGCGAACTACAATGTAAAAGGAGACTGGACGCATCACAACATTTAAGCCACATACAGTTTTATCACATACCTAATTCTTTTTCAAGGTAAATTTATGATTTGGGAGAGAATAGCATCCACGCAGACTTAAGACAGACTCCGGTCATGTTTAAAATAAAAATTATCTGTAAGAAAATTGAAAAAATTCTTTCTTAAGATCCGGATAGATATAAAACTGAGCTTTTACCATACAAACTGACCAAAATTTAAGAGATCCAATCGATCTTTGTTAATAGGTAATTAGGTATTGCTTTCGCTTAAAAACGTACCTAAGTATCATAAAAAAATCGACCCTGTATTTCAGCACGTTGCATAAAATTTAAAACAAAACTTCATAAAGGTATCAAAACTCGTTTGAGCACCAATTATTCGCTCTAAAAAGCACATCAAAGGGGAAATATCCCACTATATTGTACACTGAAAACTCAATTATATCGTGTTAAAAACGAGAGGAAACTGCGTTAAATCTAACGTCAAATTGAATTGAGTCCGTCCTCCTCGTCATATGGGGTAAGTGCATTATCGAGTGTACAACGATTTTAGTGCCTGAAGTTGCTACGATAACGTCACTACTAAATAACTTCGTTTTATCCACTTCAAACGTATTTAGCTGAACCTTAGAAGCTAATAGGTGAATTTAATAGAGAGGTCAGTTTATGTCCGGTTTGTGTTTACTGTCTAGAATAAAGTAAATGGAAGATATGTAAAAAGTTGGACATTTATTATGCGTTTTGGATGTTTTTGACTGACTTCAAAATTGAGGAGTTTTCAATTCGTTATCTTTTATATACTATTCTCTTTATTTTTGTTTCAGACTTAGGTATAAATGACAGACAATTTTTCAATTTCGTTTCTGGGTTAATCAAATCTGTCGAAGTTACCGTTGAAGAAGAATGAGTGAGTGAAACAAACGTATGTTGGTGATCCGTCTTCCATTCACACTCGTCCAGTCTCCAAATCTCTACAAAACATATTTAGCTTATGTCACGACAAATGTTTGGATCTGTCGCACTTTTAATATCTAGACACAAATACACACTTTTTCCTGTTATTAGTCTTTGAAGAAGTGCTCTTGCGGTTGTGAAAGAGGATGTCGCTCTTCGGCGTGCAGAGCTTCTTTTCGCTTCCACAACTGCTTAAGTCTTACTTTAAGAGCCAGCGGTAGGCCTCGCTAATAACATATTAACATTTTATCTAACTATAACCATGAAGAAAATGGTGGCTAATGTTTCATAATAAAATTCTGTCGTTCATGAAGAATTTAATTACCCTTGACTATCGACTATGCTTAGTTTTTATGCGATATTTATTAAATAATTCCTATATCCCTTTAGCTATATTATACAAATATAGGTATTTTCCATGACTTCCATTAGAATTTAAATACAATTGATTCTTAACGACGTGTACGAAAGGGTTAACGTGTGAGAAAGAGCTGTGAATAGCCATGTAGCACAATGTATAAAATAGACTGACCTTATACAATTTCATAGCAATAGACATACCTACATAAAGCCCAAGCCTTTTTTTATAATTATCAAATAAATAAAACATTATAAGAATTGTCGTTATTACTGTCGTGGCGTAAGCTAAGTATGTTGCTTCAACAAAAAAACCACTCCAATTTTGGTAATAGATGTTAAGAGTAATCTTAAATATTATTCGAACTCTCAATAATAAAGAAATCAGTACAAATTTAGTTTATTATAAGCGTTTAAGATATTTACATACATTTTATTATATTTTTTTGTTCCGTGATGTGTTTGACTGATTTGCTATAATTATGTGTGTTGTCCGCTATATTCTCTTGTACGCTAGCGGTCGCCTACAGCGTCATGCCGTAATCCGCGTCGCGATTCTAACTAAATGACTGGTTGAAATGGAGATCGATGAACAAACTCCCAGAAATGTTGAAGTACGTCTCAAAATTGATGAAGGTTTCAATCAAATCTACTTTGTTAACCAAAAGAAATATTATAACCTTGAAAAAGAGAAATTTCCTATTTTCTTTGCTAACCGTAACCCGTTCTCACGTTTTTGGTAGCTCGAAGGGTAGATACAGACGGTACTAAGACAGGTACTACGGCAGACGTCCTTCATCGGGTATTCAAGAGGCCGCCGCAATGTCGTGCTCGAGGGCCCACGACGTTTTTCGTCACCGTACCTATGCAATAACCCGATGAGGAATTAAAACAATGCATTAGTCACAGCTAACGACTGTCACGAACAAATAAAATTACTATAAAAACGGTACTGCACTGATATACCTACCTATCTATCTAGTACACGTGTTTCTTCATTGTGCACTTTATCATATTTCAGTTATACAAAAGCGGTTATTACATGTCAGCAAAATGCAGTGTAATTACCTATCCGAACAGCGGCAAAGGACACATTTTCCAGTTAGAATTTTCGTTTAAAATTACCGTTGCTTTTGTGTGATCGCCGGCAGACTAAGCGCGTTGACGTGGATTTTATTTAATATCCTGTTCATTATCTCCGGATCGATATACAACGTGTAATATAAATATGTATAACTTGCATAAACGTTATTAAGTGTATATGTAATGTGTTTTAGTTTGTTACGGCTGTTCAGTTCGTACGAGCGGTTTTATGTTTGCGTACATTTTACTAATAGCGCGATAAGATAACGACCGAAGAGAACTAACGTAATTTAATTGTGTTTTATGATGTATTCGTGTTTTGTAACACGTTTCCGTGTCTGATGACTTGTTTTTTAGCTGAAAGTTTGGTATCTAATTTTCTTATTCAAAATGGTACGTTTGTTGTGGACGCTTTGAGATATCTATTGGTCCTGACCTCAACTGAGGTCGACTTTTAACTGAGCGACGTTTGTGAATTCGCTCATGAAAGGGTATAACATGACCCCTAAGATCTTGCATGCATGTTTTTAATTTTAAATCTGTATGCATTCACATCTTTTTGCAAATAAAATTTCTTATTCTAAGTTTATTGGCCATATAGGTTTCTAATAAAACTGATAATCGCTATAAAAATGCTAACGTTCTTATACTTTTTAACCACATGCGAAGTCTTTATTAGTATTGTGATTATAATCTTCTGAATTTAACGCCTTCTTACTATGAGCTCTTAAATTATGTTGTATTTTTGTAAACAAGACACCGATACACGTAAAGTCACTTCGTCTCACAACCGCAACGGTAACAATAATAGAGCTGCCCACCTATAGCATTTTAATTCAATCAACAGAACACCGTCCGTTCGTTACTGCGACACGCTCGCGTATGTATTATGCCACAGTCATGCCACGATCCGATAGCGTAGACATAACTCGCGTTGCGCGCCTTTATATGAAAACTTCATACAGTTTATGTTATTACACTGTGATCGACTGGTTCCGTATGCAGCCTTTTGTAGTCACACGCACAGCTCCCCGACTTGACTGGCATCCTGGTTTCCCATTACCGGTCCCTTGTATTAAAACCTCGTTTTAATATGTAAAGGGAAATGAAAGAGTCAGTGAGAGAAATAGAAAATCCTATTCTTTGTAAAGTAACATTATCAGCAATCAGTTGAAATCGCGTAAATTAATAACATAAAAATCTGTGTAATCGGGTAGAATTGAGAACGCTGATAAATCTTTAACTAAGGAAAGGATACCTAGACTCATGTCAGTCTCCTTTTGCGAGGAGTACCAGAAAGAAATAACCGGCGGCAATTTCACTGGATCCGATCCGAGAAACAAAAAGCTCCCAATAAACGATTCTAGTCAAGGAGATAGCAGTGCCCAGTCTGTTGCGGAGTCAGTCAGTCTCAACTCGCCGGCGAGGGTTTGGAAGTAAAGGTTCAACCACTTTCCCAGGCCTGTATTCGGTCATAAAAATCTGTGTAATCGGGTAGATTTGAGTAATGTCTGATTGATTAATAAAATTATTGGACTTTATGCTCAATAAAAAATTACAAACAACTATTAGTTTGAGCGTCACTTGGTTTCATGATTTCATAGCCAAATCATGTCGCTGTGTGTCTTCATTTGTGTCGTAATTTAAAAAACCGAAATTTCAAGTCTAATAATAATTATATTCGAATTTTGTGATGGTTCTTCTGATTTTATTATTGCCATATATTTATAGTTATTTTAGATCGGTTTAAGTTATTATCCCAGCTTCTTATACGGATTCCGAATAATATAAACTGACGCTGATAAATCTTTAACTGAGATAAGAATACCTAGACTCATGTCAGTCTCCTTTTGCGAGGAGTACTAGAAAGAAATAACCGGCGGCAATTTCACTGGATCCGAACCGAGAAACAAAAAGCTCCCAATAAACGATTCTAGTCAAGGAGATAGCAGTGCCCAGTCTGTTGCGGATAAATCCGTATCTCAGAGAACGCAACCATGACGCATGTCAGTCTCCATTTCCAACGATGATAAAGAAAAATCTGTTACCGAATACAAGGGATCCGAACCGAGAAACAAAAAAATAAACAGACTTATGTCAGAATCCTTTTGCGATGATATTGAAACTAATGAAATATTGAAAATGAAATAACAATTTGTGAAGAGGCTGAACTAAGTAAAGCTGATCCAGCGCCCCCCACCCGACGTGCACATCCACGTCGAGGGCGTCCGAATCGCGGTTGCGGCCCAAATGAGGTATCTGGGCCTCATGCTCGACTGCAGGTGGCGCTTCGGTCCGCACTTGAGCGGACTGTCGTTGCGCCTGCTGAAGGCCGCGGGCGCCCTCTCGTGGCTGATGCCAAATCTGGGTGGGCCCAAGGAGTGGTGCCGGCAACTGTACGCCGGCATCCTCAAGAGCATGGCTCTGTACGAGGTGCCAATTTGGGCAGACTCCCTTAGCAGAAAAAAGAATGCCTACCGCTCGGTGAGCTTCGCGGCGGCATGTGCCCTGGTTGGCACCCCGCCTTGGGAGCTTGAGGTGTGGTCCCCCGCGTTATTAAAGTCAACTGCAGATGAACAGCCAAAAGTGGAAAAGGCGAAGATTGCTGAGAAAGAGAAGCAAAATTTATTATCTTATTATTGAAATTAATATTTTTTTTTCATGCATGCTAAAATCCATTTAGAATATGATTATAGACTCATAAAACAGATTCCGTGATACATGCTCGGTTTATCCTTATCTATAGCAAAACGTGTTAATATTATTTAAATTGCCGTATAAGCATAACGCTTCCACCTATACAGATGTTTACAAAGTACTTTATGAGTCATCAAAGACACTGGCGCAATTGTCTCACCGCTGTAATGTTAGAACAAACTATCCACCAAACAATACTGCCTCATTGTAATAGCAAACAATTGATTAGGCTATTTTATTTACCCTTCGCGAGCGAGTTTATTGTTATTCATTATTTAAATGCATGTCAAATTTATCGATACGGTTTTGATGCAGATGATATGGTTTACTACTGGGTGTAAGTCGACCTTCGAGCTTTGTACTCGTCTCTTTTTACTTTTTTTTCTAGACAAAGCTAAGTAATCTGTCTTAAGACAGATTACTTAGCTTTGTCTAAGCTACGCTGATTGAATCGATTCTATGTATTGAACTGATATGTCAAAGTTATCTATCGAAAAGTAATGACATCCCCATAAGTTTTAAGTTCTATAAATTTGGTGCGATTTAATCCTAGAGCCACTATCCTCCGCGCTTCACCCTACAATATTTATTCCTTAAGTAAAACTTCTTTAAATTTTTCCATAAGATATTTCGTAAAATCGTTTTTCGAACGTCACCGTTAGCCGCCATGACAGTGTAATGTCACTGCAGCCGTTCACGGGCCAGGGCGCTTGAGTACGCTCCAGATGCTTAGATAATGTACTAACATTAGTAAACGTGGCTACGAAGCTATCGAATGCTGTCACAGTTATAAAGAACTGTAGTCTAGTTGGTGCTTAATGACTCATTGTTTAAATGTCCTTTTCTGTTCCACCGTTCTGGGTAAATTTTATCTCTTTTCTATCTATCCTCTGTGGGCCAGTTGAACTATCTGCGTCTCTGATCTTTATTTCCATTTTTAAGAAATAATTTGGTTGTTATTTATGACCTATGAGGTTGTTCATTTGTACCAGTTTTCAGTACCCATTCTTATAGGAGTCAAGTTTGCAATCTCTTTACGAGGATACCACAGTCTCCTAACATTTAGAGGGACGTTCCGATCTTCTTCTTAAGTTACTGAACTTAAAATTCGAAGCAAGCAGCTGTCGCTTGACTCTTCATCATGTAAATCGGTTTCCTAAACGTCGAAGCAATATTCCCGATAGTATATTTTACAGTAACTCCACTGCCGCCAATCGCTGGTTCAATTTAAACGAGCCTTAATACGTTCTCTGTTATCGCCATGGTAATTACCACGTGGTTTTTATGCGCAAACTATTCAATGTAACGAAAGCCGACTCGTTTGACACGATAACCTAGTTTTTATGACTGTAATTGTAATGTGTCCGGCGTATCACTTGCGGAGATGATTATTTTAATTTAGTTTTTTTTTTATTCGAATTAAGAGATGAAATTCGTTCTAATGTTATTGCGGAAAGCGATTAATACGTTCGGGATTCTTCCTTTAACAGCGGTATTCCAAGGGATATGAGTTCATTTTCGTCATTTCGATAGTTTTTTTTAATGAACGCGGTCGCGGTCCGAGCGAGCGATAAGCACCAGATAATAAGTTTTAGAATTCCCGGATCAGGGTTCCATTTCATGCCTTCAAACTCCTCAACGTAATAAATACCTTTCGTTATGAGTAATAGAGTTTAAAATGCAATTGATATTAAAGCACAAGGTAAATGTTTGAACTTGTCACCGACTTATTTGTTTCATTTGAATGGTAACCGCGTGAGAATGGGAACACACATAATTACAGAAATCGTTTAAACATATTATGAGGTGAAGCATTGTAATTTGAGGGGCTACCACGTTCTCTCGAGATAAGAATGTTGCAGTAGAGCAAGCGAGAGGCTGCTCTACGCTTTGCAGTGTTCCGTCTCGCTTGCACAACCGATTTAGCCTTTTTTTAAGAGGCGGTGGACCCTTAAGTAGTTACGTTAGTATTAATATTACATTATATTGTTATAGTTTTGCACTTCGTGTGATGTGTGGAGATCACGGCTAGTGTCGATGTCTTATCGTTACATTACGACAATAAACTTGTAGGAAGTATCGCGACATATTAAGTATATTGCTAATACGAGTATATTATTATCATAATTGTATCTCTTTAGATATTAATCGGCTCGAAACGTGTATGCGGAAATAATTTGACGTAAATTCTCATTAAAAATATTAATTAATATAATCTCTTCCATATTTATAGTAAAAGTGGGTTTATCTTTCAGTCTGTCTGTTACCCTATCAAGACCTAAACTTCTAAATAAATTTAATGAAATTTGTTATAAGGATAATGCTAACACAAGAATATAGATTACTTTTTTCCTCGAAAACCGCTATCGTGGCGGACGAAGCCGCGGTCTAAAGTTAGTATTTTATAGTATCGTTTATTGGCAAGATTATGCAGTGAAATTGAATAACAGCAATATAACGTGGTCTAATGATACGGGTATTGCTTTATACGATTACCTAGTATTGTACCATTTACATTCCGGTCATTCAATTTTATTGTTTATTATTATAATATAACTTTTTCCTTCGCTTCTTTTAACACACACACACACACACACAACTGTAATACATTCACACACACGCGCACAGACACGTTTTAATTTGTATTTCGTTTCATTTTTTATAATTTTTATATTTGCTTCTGTTTTTTCTGCTGTAAAAAAACTGTGTTATCTTCAAATATTTGATTGTCTCTAGTACCTCTAGTTTCGAGTTTTCGCATACTTTAGAAATTAACCGGGATCAGAATGTTGACAATATTATTTATAAGATTTACGAACCACATGATTGCTAAATTCACATGAAAGTTCCGTCAAGATAATAAAAAATACTAATTAAGTGAAGATTTTGCTTATCTAAAAGTTAGAGTGAACCGTGTATGAAACTGCCAATATTTGTGCCTTTTAACAAACAACTCATCATTTACAGTAGCTTATTTAGAGACTCGATACAAAACCTGATCTCGCACATCGCACATCGAAATCACGAAAAAATCCTAATTTTAAAACAAAAAATAACCTCAACGCCTTGTCTTCCTAATATATTTTAACTCGCAGAACAGACTGTGAGACTCCATACTTGTATTACAAAGCTGTTCTAATTATAAAACTTTATAAAATATCGATCGTCCTTCCACGTATATGACCTTCAACTACTTTTTTGCACACATTCGATGATTTAAAAAAAATATACATACAAAGCGGCTTTATGCTCGCTAGAACTATAAGAACTTTTAGGTACATAAATTCGAAAATTGATTTTTTTTTTAAGATGCAATATTTTTTTTAAATATTATCACGTTTTACAAAAGTTTGTTAAAATGCTCTGAGCCGATTCGTGGCATTTTGTTTTTTTTAGTTGAATAATAAATTATTCAAAAAAAGAACGTTGATTAATCGAGAAGCAAATTAAAAAATAAACAAGTGCAGACTTTTATAACAAATGAACAAAGGTTGTGTTTTAAAGTTTGCAGCATTTGAAAAAAAGGTTTAATGTGTTTCTCAAATATTTCTACTTCTTTGGTTCTAGTTTATAAGCATAACGAAACTGTTTCGGTTCAGAGCAGCAAACGACAATTTTATTGTAGCTTGATATAGTACCCTATCGCTAACGAGAGCTGTGAAACTTAGCCGTGATTTATATATTGCACAATACCTTTTGAATTTGTCACTTCTTTCAATATTTAAGACACTCTTAATACATAATTTGTGTGATGTATTATATAGATACGAAATATATTAGAAATTATGAAGATGTAAAAAAATGCGAATGACACTTAGCTTATTTTAAACCTTTTGTCACTAAACGGTTTACAATAAAAAAGAAAACAATTATAGTTTAATAAGAGAAAATCGAAAAAACAATTGCAATACGATCAAAATTTGACGTTTTCGTTTTTAAAATTCTATGCTCCGTCATTTGTTTTTCTGGTTAGCATCAAGATTGACTAGAACAATGTAATCAATAATACGCTTTAAACAAAGCGCCATAGTGCACATATTACAATGTCTACCTTCATATATCGTGGTTTAGTGCAGTGGATATTGCTCTTACATAATAGTTCGCAGTAATTGTTATCATTACTATCTCTAATGTAAATACTCGTGTAATTCCACCAATGTCCATGTCATATTGACGGGATTACACGTACGGATTAAGGTAAAATAGCTGCTTTTTTCGTTGTAATAGAGGTTAGAATTCAATGTGATGTTTGAACCTTGAATTGTCTTGTTTCGCTGACTGTTGCGTGGCCGAAATTATGTGAAAAGTTTTTTTTTTTAGAACATACATTTAGGCAAAGGTATAATAATTTTATGACTTATTTGTTGAGGCTAAAACTAACTGATTATTCGATAAAACGGACTAGTATTTTTTTTATATTAACCTAATGCATCTGAAATTATTATTGTTCCTCAAATTGCTAATAAAATAGTAAAATTTATTTTGAATATTAGGAAGGTAGAGATGAGATTAGCTGGTTTGTAGCCTCCTTTTTGGCTTAGGCTCAAGCCCTTAAAAATAAAATGTAATTCACTTTTTTACTGGTAGAGGTCAAAAGAAAAAACTTTCGTTAAGCAAAATTTCATAATGTCATGTCACATTTTAATTACCAAAAAATAAAAACAACTCCATATCACGAACAAAATAACTAATCTAGCCTAAAGATGCGAATGATGTCTACGAAAGAGTATTTATTTCAGCCAAAGCTCTATAAATGTATCGTCACTGAACACATAGTTTAATGATACAGCATTTTCTATAATAACTACGAATCGATAGCCCGAGGACAGTACATTTCACTTAGCGACTTGTTATACTTAATGTCTCGGTTATTATGACGTCATATGTAGACATGTCTACAACTCCACACGTCACGTCGATACCAATGCCAGACTGACTAAATAATTTAAATTGCTGTAGACAATGTCAGTTTGCAAACATTTTTGACTTTAAATAAGAATAAGAAATTTATCTCCAAATAAATATTACAATTATCTTGGGCGCTAATTTGGAGAGGGTTTACCTATACAAATTACTAAAAATACAAATTTAAGTATAGTGAGCAAATAAGCTTAAAATTAAAGTAAAATTATGAAGGAAAATAATTGGAAATGAACGCTTTAACTTACTTAAAAGTAAGTAAGTTATCTTACTTATATCTCTCTTTTTTATCGACTATCGCACTGAGTAAATGAATCCTTGTGTCGCGAGGAATAGATGCAATCCCGTCGTGTTTGGTCTTGTTTGATTTGTTTTCTCCCACACTTTCAGCTTAGGTACTTACAATCTTGCTTTTAAGAAATCGATTTTTTTAATATAATCGAATGGTAAAAGTATTATAAAGAGAATTTTCGGTCACGCAACACTCAGATAGCAGTGTAATATAAATAATTCTATATCCGATACTCTAGCGTAATATAGCACATATTTATTATGATGTAATGTACGGAATACTTCATGTATGATATGAACACGCTTTAGCAATAATATTTAATTCTTAGGAAATACATTTTATATATTCTTAAAGCAATAGAAGGTGTAATGACAGTGCGTGGTGCAACTTTCTCTAAGGGAGTACAAATTTTAATTCAGCTGATGATACTACATGTGGTAAGGCCTATATTTTAATGGAATTCCCTTAAAGAAAGTTGTATAGTTCAAAACGCAAAAGCGGTTTAGAAATGTCTACGCATTTAAGTAACACCATGTAAATAATCTATTTTGTTTAATGTTGGTGTCTACTACTACGTGAATAGTTTGTACTGAATATTTATGATCAAAACTTGGCTGAATTGTAATAAAAAAATATGTGTACCATATAAATAATATTGGGAGATGCTAACAAATCGAAGCTTTTTATTGGAATACCCATTTTCAAATAAGTGCAATCGCAGCCGGAGCTAGGTGTCGCGGTAGCCCGTCAGCGGCGCCGCTGCTGTCAATACTTCAGACATTCAATTTAAAGTTGCATTTTGTGTATCGCGGTCTCTTTCACTCGTACCGCGAGACCACAATAGTTCGACAGTCCAGTGTAAACTCAATTATACAATGAAATTGGCCGGCAAGCTAACTGGGGAAGTGTCATTCATACGCCAAAACCACCGCGACCCTTGTGCGCGAGCTAAAACTAAATTAATTGATATTTTTCGAACAACCGGCGTGTGAAATGTACGACGTGCGAAACAACTAATTTAGAAATGTCAAACTGGTTTACACGGTGTTTTTCGGTCATGTTTCCGCCACAGCAAAACTGTGAACTTTTCAATTTCAACTTTTGGACAGGTGAAATTTTCGTCTGACCGCTTCTATTTACGTCGAACTAAAATAACAATCGATAGCTAGATAAACCTAACACGTTTAGGTATTAACAGGGCCAGTAACAAAGACCCGGTAAGATTCCTTTCGATGTACGCTTTGTACACAGAAAATTCCAGTTTGTTAGTCGCGGGATGTGACCAGAGGGGTCTTAAGGACAAAATGATTGGACAAGTGCCCGCTAGCAGTTATCCAGATCAATTTGTCTGTTACATCTCGAGATTCGAATTGAACTCGTTAAAATGGCGACGGGTCTGTAACTAGTTAATTTTAATTCACTCCGCTCAGCGTATGCAATTACCTATGATTAATTTTCAGTTCACAGAAAAGCTTGAATTGATTTTATTGGAACGCTCATCGCTCTGGCTATGATTGCATTTATTTGTAATGAAATTGCATAATGTATCGATGTTTAACGATATTGTATTTATAAAACATTGTGTATACTGTCGGTATTTTTGTAAAAAAAAAAGACATTTTGACAATGTTGTATTGACGTCACTCAGTTTTAAGTCGCCACCTTGGCTGTATCTCTACATTTGATATTTCGTGATAAATATAGCAATTACACTGTATTTTGTTATTTGTATCAAACTCAAGCTGTATATACGACGTATTTATATATATTTGTACAAAATTTGAATCGAAACCTGACAATATAGGTATTCTTTATCAAATCGAATGTACTTTATATTTATTACTATTAAATAACTCTTAAATTAATATATAATCATTTAAAATCGAAGCGATAATACGAAATTAAATATCACATTGGCAATACTAGTTTGTAAAAGTTGTAAAACTATAAATAATTGGCAATACCAACATCGTAAAGAGGTTGTATTTAATTTTGTATTGTAATGATACTTATTATCGAAAAGCAAGCGTTGGTGTGTATAAAATAAATATATATTTATGCTTAAAACTTAGTCCAAAATACTTGTCGGAGAAAATAATAGTTTTTAATATAATAGATATCCCTGTGAACGTTAGTCTAAGAGATATTTTCATATACTTTAGCTCGACCGACTCAGTGTTTTGTACCAAACTTCACAACGATAAAAAAAGTCTGAAAAGAGATGCTGTATTTTATATTAATACGGGTTTGGTATTTAGCACTGAGTTGTGTTTATAATTGCTGATTAGTGCCCTTTGAGGTAACGAGCAATTGTTTAAACAAATGAAGATTCATGTCGTGTATGAGCTTACTGTGAGCACTTAAGTAGTTTCCAAGCAAGATGGCCGTTGTGTAAGCAAGACGCCGTTTAGCGCGATGTATCCCCGTCTCTTTTCCACAATGCTAAGTCTTGCGTTATCAGCTCATAGTACAGGTAAATCATAATAGTTCTAGTATTTAAACATTGTATGGGTAATGTACGATAGTCGATTATCTTGTTTTCTATTATTTTAGTTTTGGAGTAAATGGTATCTCATTTTTGTATGTCTTCTGTTGAGGGATAGAGTTGGTTGTAAAAGAGAATTTATTTTATGATACTTAATATTTATTTTTCTGTGAATAAATATAAAGGATAAATATGACAGGATGTAGTTGGGTAATACCGCTTTGAGTTACCTACGCTCGTGGCAAAAGTTAAATACCGCACAAAATGTGTATGTATATTTTAAACTTAGGCAAACAAAGTCTGTTTTTTTTTTCAGAATATTTGTTTAAATAAAAAAAGCGTGGGTTTTCACGCAAACATCGTTTGTATTCACTATCAAAACAGAAGCCGTAGAAATACGTATAGCAAAGTGGAACATTTTATAAATCTCTCTCAAAGGCGTTTCAACATGCAAGCAAAGACCGGCTTCTTGTATTTCAAATAAAATTCAAGGAACTGCTAAAGGCCAATACGAATGATATCAAACTAATAAAATGTTACAAATAAAATCTAGAATGTCGTATCCGAGCTAAAGCTGCGAGTGGGTAACAATGGCGCCGAGACTTCAAGGGGCTCATTTTGAAAATAGAATGCTGGAATAGAATTCTTTCTCTTTTAAAACTGGCTCTATGCTCTATGCTTTATTATTTGTCTTTGCTGTGTTATTGTCATCTAAAGGTGGACTTTAAACCATCTAGGTTTGTAGACAAGTTACATTTTTGACAAATCGCTCAAATGTATTGAACTGATAAGTAATGTCATTTCAGTACATTTGAACTTTGTAGGTTTTCATTTTGAGTTTGAATGTGATGTAACATGTTTAGGCCGCCTTGACTCGTGGTCACAAGTGATCATCAGGCTGTGTCGTTTGGCTATTTTTTTCACTAGTTCCTTTCAGATAAGTATTGTATTTAAATTCAAAATTTAATATGTAACTAGCATTTACTTTTATTTAATTTGTGATGACGCCATATTATTTTGTATACCTAAATAAATTTCATAAATGAATAAGTATAAATATTTACAAATGTTGTTGTTTTATTTGGGGAGTCCTATTCCTGTTCCTGAGGCACAAAGTCCTTCACTTAGTCAGTACTTATCTCAGTTTCAATACCTATTTAAAATTACAAATACTGAGAGAGATTAGGGTTTCATTCACAAGTTTTACCCAAGATCATATAGACTAGTCAGGCTCATCGCAGTTCGCCATCCATTGACGACATTAACAGTTGTAGGTATTGAGAAACCTCTCCGTGCTTCAGAACAAGAGATAAAGTAAGTATGGCAACGATTCCTCTAAATTTGCAAAGCAAGAGATGTTGGTTTTGAAAATTAAAATCTATCATACGATTTTTAACAGATTAACTGGTATATAGTTCATGAAATTTTTACGCAGAAGATTAGGTACGATTATAACGCTAAATAAAGTCACTCGTATGTATAAAATCCTACTAATATTGTACATGCGAAAGTTTGTAAGTATGAATGGAAGTTTGTTAGGCACTCTTCCACGCTCAAATGACTGGATAAATTTATATTAAATTTGATATGAAGTCAGCCTGGATTTCAGCGCGGGCAACAGCTAGTATTCTATAGATAATATTATTTTTATTCCTAAATACAAGGCTATTCTGATTGATTCTGCGACACAGTTTTTTGTAACTAATGTGGCTGTTAACGCACAATTAATTTTACTTAGTGGTTTTTATTCCAATAAATTATTTTGATTTGATTTCCTTTCTGGTTCCTTTATTCGATAGTCAATTGTTTCTAGACACACCGAGCTGAATTAAATGGTCAGTGGTATTCTTTGTTATCATTGTAGATCCTGGCTTACAGCAGTTGCAATGATGGGCGGTATGCGACATTCTCCACTAAAGGAAATACTTATGAATTCAATTGGAATAACACACAATATGGGCTTTTCACAATAGATAGGAATTCAGATAAGCGCCATACCTATACCTAACTACTTATCAATTCACTTATCACTGTACAAGTTATTAGGCTACGATAAGATATTTATCGTTGTCATGGCAACGTTTTAACACCACCGGCAAATTTCTAAGTATTTAGTCCGCGACTTAGCCAGTAACCCCCATCGACTGATAGCCGAGTGTTATAGGTCACCACAGATGAGTGGCGGGTTCGATCCCCGTGTAGGAAAAAAAATCGATCCACAGTTGCTTATTATGAGTCTGGGTGCCTTTGTGTATGTGAATTGAATGTTTGCGAAACCTCCCGCAATACAAGGATTACATTTCTTCGTTAAATAAAAGACAACTTCAATAAAAGCTAAAAATTATAGATATTTACAGAAAATTCAAGCAGATGACACGTCTAAGTTGTGTTCCTTATATCTTAGTAGTCTTTTGCGAACGAATCACGTAAGTATAAAGTACATGTTCGAAAAAATAGTCTGTGTCGTAGTCACCAGACACAGTCAATATTTATAAACAGAAATTATTAATAACATATAATTTTTAATGAAAGTATTTAAAATTAATAAATAATGCAGTCTGACATATTCTATCCGCAACCCAAATTCGTTTCATTTCCATAATTAACAATAATTTTGCAGCTACTTTGGGCCGTCCATTTTTGTTCTTCCACAGAGCAAGGGTGGATGGCCCTTGGTAGATCATCACATTTTAGATTAAAGTTCTCAACAAGGCCTCTGCATGATGGACCTGTGTCCCCGTGTAAGCCTTTAAAAAGGACCGGGTTTCTTCCCTTGAAGTTATCCTGTGAATCAAAAGGCATACAAATAATAATGTAATAGATACTAACATAGATTACAAGATAAAACTGTTACTAACACTATGTGTTAGTCCTCGGAATAAATAATTTTCAATTCAATTCCATTATTTGATTAGGCAGCATCCCCATTACTTGGCTCTCTTGCAAATCACCGATCGTTGTGAACGTTCTAATTGTTCAAACTCTTTGACAGAATCGCCGTAATTCAGTTAAATCTAAGATAATTACTATTGAACTAGTGACTAACTAATTCTACACGTGTAACGCGATCGGAAGTAAGGGCTCTTGATTTAAAATGAAAAATGTAGAGCAATGTGTATTGCACTGAATTCGGAGAGTCGCTTTTTAAATGAAAGAATAGAAGCTGGACTTGTAATCACTGGAAATGTCTTTTTGCCTTTGCCTCTTTTTTTTCGCTAATATCTTAATAGATGGATCGATTTTAACAGTATTATATGGGCAGGACACTGAAACTGGAAAATTTACGTTGGAAAACCCTTTGATTATCGAATACAAACGAATGTTTTTTGTCAAATCGTAGGCATAGCTAGTAATAAATATTATGTAGCATCTGTATTTCTAGCATTTGCTATAAGCCCTATTTTGAAATGAGCACAGTGCAGTGACAGATCTAATTACGTCACTGGCCCGCTCATGGCGGCACGAGTCGGTTTATTGAATAACCGCGATTCAATTTAGTCGCGATATATTATGAGACTAACTAATTTTACACGTGTAACGTGCAATATGAAATAGTTATATAAAGACTCTTGATTTTACTTGTTACGTTGCATAAGTTTGTTTTATTCTACTGCAAGGATAACACCGTGCCATGGCACCAATGGTCACTGCGCGCGACGAAGTAGATCGGTCAAGTATTTGGACCTTTTCTTTTGATTTTATCTGCAGTTAAATATTATTTTTTTCCGGGCGAAACTCTACAGACATCAACCCACACCGAGGGCACAGCGTGGAGATATGTAGGACTCACACCGACCATAAGCACCCAGCGCGCCTTCTATTGCCAAAGCCAGAGTCAAGCCAAGCTTTGGCAAGCCTCAGTCATCTGCAAGATCCACAGACGTTAAATGTATTTTCTTTCTCTCTTTTTCTTCTTCTAAGGCGATTATCACACAGCACTGACGAGGGTTAAAGAACAACTCCATCATTTATTTTCTGAAATAAAGCTTTTTTTCTAAAAACAAAAGTAGCCTAAGTTACTCTATATTACATCCATTATTTGATGTATGTACCGTATTTGATATTCATATGCATGTAGTAAATACACTCCAATTTCCAATTTACATGTAGGAATAGATTCTTTTTCTACTTCATATTTAACTTTCTCGTGCAACTTAATCTTATTTGCAGATTACCTTATCATAGTTAGCGTCCTAACTACTTTACTGGATGCAAACCTCCTTCAGAATAGAACGTATGTAATTCAGTTAAGACATAATTGTTATCTAACTGGATACCAACTAACGCTACTCGTGTATTGCGATGTGCAGTGAGGATAAATACTCTTCCAAGGGCTTTTGAAGTTTTTTGAAAAGATTATAATTGACGGGCCAGTTGGTCTAATGGTTAGTGACCCTGACTGCTATACCGGAGGTCGTGGGTTCGATTCCCACCCAGGACAAATGTTTGATGATGATGAGCACGATCTTTGTTCTGTGTCTGGGCGTAATTTATCTATAGTATGTATGTATTTAGAAATACATAAGTATGTTTATCGGTTGTCTAGTACTCGTAATACAAGCTCTGCTTAGTTTGAGACTAGTCGGCTTTGTGTGAATGTCGTGGAATATCATGTTATATTATATTGTAATTCAAGCGTTGCATTCAATATGTATTTTTCTATTGTTTAGTAATTTATTTAGAGCGTAAAAATATATTTATAATGCGTTGTATTTGTGAGATTAGAGTATTAAACTGTAACTTAGTATATTTGATTTGAAACACGCTTGCAATGGCATTCAACGATAATTTTTGATTAGAACCAGGAAAATACGATTAACTTGTTAATTCTAAAAACGCTCGCTCTGCCTTTAACATCGCATACTGCAATTTTTAGGGTTCTGTACTAAGCCTCTGCTGTCTGTCTTTCTATCTGTCTGCCTGTCTCCAGGCTGTATCTCATAAACCGTGATGGCTAGAAAGCTGAAATTTTTACAAATGGTTTATATCCGTTGCCGCTATGACAACAAATACTAAAAATAAAAAATATATTAAGGGTGTCCAAGAAACGTTATTTATAAGCAATTTTTACTCGATCTTAATAAATAGGTAGATTAACAGACTAAAAATTAGTACCTATACCTACAACAAACGTTATTTTCTATTATAGATGATAGTACGGGACTCGCACTTAGCCGGCTTTAAATTAAATCAAGACTTAGTTGCGATATCCAGTGATCCAGTCTAGTGGACAATATCCAAGTGACAATTATAGAAGTCTGTGTGCATCTACATGAACGTTTCCAGTTTATTCACAAACTCACTTTGATAACTAGACGCGCTCGAAAAGGCGCGAGTTCTTTGCACAATAATTCAGTAATGTCCACTGCACCGGGAAAGGGTTCATTCGCATTCAAATAAACAATCTGTTAAGGGCCATCAAGACGTGCAAACATTATTGTTACAACGTGTTTGGTTCAAGCCAGTTTGAAAATCCTTCAAAATTTACGATCAAACCAGTAGGTACATAATAAGCCATTCAAAATTTCATCAATCGAGCTTAAATGCTTTCTTTTCCTCCGACGTTACGGCCGAGTTGCACCGACCGTGGTCACGGGTGGAGAAATATCGAATTATATCGCGAATAAGACCTGTTTGTTGTCTAAAATATGTGAAAAAAGTTTGTAAAAATTAATCAAGCTTAAAATTTACAAACATTTTTTTATGAAACTGGCTGCCTACATCAAACTAGTTTGACTCAAACTCATCACGCGGAGCCTTAACAAGCAATTCATAAAGTGTGTAATATACTGAAACAAAAAATCCGTATTCATAGTCTCTGTAGAGTGCCTATGACACAAATACTCGACTATAGATACATCCTGATCGACAGGACTGTAGTAATATATGTCAAAATGTATTCTATTCCGTGGCAATAAGGTTGATTTTAGTAGAGTTGTAGGTAAGGCTGTAGGGATACTACATTAACCACGTAACTGAGCAACAGGATCCATTCAGCTGAACGAATGCAACGTGAACACGGCGTATTGAGAACCGTGCAGACTGGCCGGACGTCGGACGCAGGGCCGGGGGAAAACCGGACCCGGGAATGTACCCGTGTTCCTGTATATTGTATTTTTGAATGATTACTTATTCTGTTCTTAATTTCATTTAGATATTTAAAGTATGAATTTTTTGGTAAAAATAGCTGAAGCTATTCTTTGCAGCTCTATTTTCAACCGACTTTAGGAATGAGAAAGTTTTCAATTCATCGTCTTTTCTTTTTATATGTTGTTAGGTAAATGGATTCGCCGTCAGTATTATTCCCAAATTAGCTTTTACTCGCGTTGGTCGGTTATAGCTGCAAAAACATTAACCTAATTTTACACAGTCATTTAAAAAGTAACCTATGTGTCAATCCAAGGTGTCTACTAACTCCATACCGAATTTCATTCAAATTGGTTTAACCGACCGAGCGTGAAAGAGTAGTACACATCCATCCATACTCGCAAACTTTCGCATTTATAATATTAGTAGGATGCTATGACGGCTTCTTACTCATTATAAAAAACTATTTATTGTTTATTCACTCATTATATAAATTATAGTGTTGTTTATTTCAGCCTACCGTTTATTGTAAACCGCTACCTATTCGTCGATCTGATGTAGATCAGATTAGACCGGTACTTACAGATTGTATTGATATCATTTGATTTCGAATAGATATCAGCAATTATAGCTTCAACTCTGACTTTGATACTTCCGTGTTACGTAGTTCTTATCTAATTATTATTACTCATACCGACACTGTCGTAGAACAAAGACGGATCTGCAAAATATCAACTTTACGGGAGAGCAGTTTGAAGTTTAAGTTTTACATTTTACTGTATAACTTTTTACATATTAAATAAAATTGAAATATAATTCGTAATAGCTTTTTGTTGTAAAATCGTCATAATAAATACATTTAGAACATTCAATTTTATTAATTTATTAAAAAAAAAGGCTTCGTATGTATAGATGCGACATTGTACTGCGTCCCTTGTTTGGTTTGGTGTGACTTTGCGACGTTGTACTACGGAAACTAGTACAACGAATGTATACATGCCACATTGTTCTACGGAATTTAACGTTGATTTAATGTCGTATCCCTATTATAAAGGGGTAAAATATTTAAATTTAAAAATAAAACATTTATTTTTTACGTTTAAACAAGGTCAAAATGACATCAGCAAAGAAAATTATATTAAAAGTTAGACAAAATGCAATTAAAAGTTTTAACAAGGCTTAATTATTTTAATCATAATCTTAATTCAAGACAATTATAAATGATTAGGTACACAATAATAAAACCATATCATTAAATAAATAATAAAATCAATTTGTTCTTAACTAAGTATAGCTAAAAAACCATCATATCAATATGAATCAGGTAAAAATATGAATATCATGAAACACGACATTAAATATTTTAATTAACAAATCAGAAATATTCCAGGCAAATACTTATAATTTTATCGAACTTGTACAATTTACTTTAAAATAAATCTGAAATAAAACTATCAATCTTCTGGTCTTTTACTGAAGAAATAAATATTATTCATTATTAAAAACACAATGTATAAGAAAGTATGTAATTACCAAAAGTAAGGAATGTCACAGTTTCCAAATCACTTTTTAAATTAATACAAAAACAAAATCAATCACAAATTGTCTGTACTGTACAAACAGCTCGCCACAAGCTGCCTTGTGGATGTATGCTCCTACATAGACCTTCAGATACATTTTTTATTTATACCTCAAGGTTTGAAATAGCATGTTAATATCCTCTATCCTTAGGTCTTGCGTTATCCCCGTGATGAGGTAACGACTCGCCCCGAGGGGTGTATGCTTATTATTCTTCTTAGAGTTAAGATTTACCTTCTTAAAATAAGGCCTACGTAATAATTATAAAAGAACACAACTATCGATACATATAAAAGTTTAACTTATAAAGAAGTTTCTTTTTAACTCCTAGTCGTTGAGGAGTTCTCTTGAATATCCTTCGTTTTCTGCTCCAGACCTTTAATGACAGTCACAACCTATCAAGCTGTAAAGAGCAATACAAATTACTCAAGCTCAAACACAAAGTAGCACCCGCGAATCTTTGAGGTTTCCCTTGTGTCTCTCGGTACAACACCAGCTGATCCACTCTAGACTTTTATTAAATTATAGTGTTTTCAAATACTTAACGAAAAATCTAACAAACACGCTAGTCAACCCACCATTTTAATCTGAAACCCAGACTCCAAAACATTGTGAAGCAACACAAACTCTGTGTACTTATGAGTAATTTGAACAAAACATTTAAATCGTCATTTGCAAGGCCATAACCTTTTCATCAAAACTTTACCTCATTTTAACGTATGTTTTTCTCTAAATAATTTTCTCTGACACTAACCACGAACCCTTGCACTTCTTACTTTCTTTTGACCTAAAGATGACACAAGGCTGGTGTCTGATTCAGACACTGAATTTACTCCATTTACAGTATCCAGTAAAGATGGTGAAGCTGCTCTACATAGGTGTCATGTAAACCCATGTTTATGTTTACCCCTGAGTTTGTTTCGACATTTCTTCTCAGTGTAGTCAGTTAGGAAATGTCGAATCTTGCGAGCTCAAAACATTTATAGAACATTGTATAAGTGATATAATTATCCTAGTTACAAAATAAATGATTTCATTTCATTTTATTACAAAAATGTCTTCATAATTTCTGTGAGAACTTTTAGGCGAGATATAAATTTTATGTAGTGATTTAGGTGTACCTACAACATCATCTCCGCATCCCTCTATAGTGGTAGAAGAGGAAGCCTCAAAATTTCAATAATAAATGGCGAACTAAAAATGTTCGCCTCCACGCCTGGTGGTAACGACGAGTCAGATTTTTCAACACCAGGACCTGCAAATTATGAAATTATTTAGAACTATACATCTACAATACAAGAAAATAAACAAAATGGTTCTGATTTTACATGAAATATGTTTTATTAGCATTTAAAGTATGCGAACAAAGTCGCATGTGAAATTATGTCAAAGAACACCGTCCGTTCATAATATGCGGCATAAAAAATGTAATCATACTCCGGAATACAACGTTGTATGTCTACAAGCCACTAGTAAAATCTTATTAAATTTCGAAGAAAAACGTTACATTTAAACATATGACATCATAAAATCAAAAGTAGGGATTCAACAAATAAAGTACATGAATAAATGTCTTAACAAAACAAGGCATGGAAATAGTCAAATATTTAATAAATTAAACATATTTTATCTCCGTAGAACAATGTCGGTTCTGCACAATACGCTGTATCGTATGTGTAAAACCGACCTTGTTTTACGGAACTTTCAATTTTTCATGATAAAATGCTATTAATAGCTTGAAAATAATAAAACATAATATTTAATGCTCTTATATATTTCAAACTAAAAATAAATAGCATTACGTACCTGCTTGAAGTATATTTTCTTCCAAATTTGAATGACTGGCCGCCTCAACAAATAATTTATTTCTTGCTTCCTTGTTATTTTTTAAATTTTTCATTATTTTATGTGACTAAGACATTTTTAAACTGAGTTCATTAAAAAAATAACGTAATCAAAACAATTACACAGTTATTTAACTAAACTGATAATTTAGCAGCGTACCTGGCCGTTTGCCGTCGAACAACGCCGCTAGTGACGATAGTACTGGCGCGCACGGCGCTCATTTCCAACCGACAGTGACGGTACTGATCTTATAGCTTTGTTTTTTGGAACTGTTTTCAGAACCGACTTTGTTCTACTCAATATCTCGGAAACTATTCGGAAAATTTTACTTTTTCTTGGATGTATCGATAGCTCATTTGTAACTGAAGACTATTCTAAAATAAAAACGATTTCGTTGTTTTGTCACATCCGTCTTTGTTCTACGACAGTGTCGATACGTATTATAAAGCAAGAATACAGTTTGAAGAATCTCTTTCTAAGTATATTAGCTCGCTTGAACGCGAACTCTCAGAAACAAATGAAATAGTGATGCGCATTTGTTTTTTTTTACTTTTGAGTAGTCGAGAATGGTAACAATTTTATTCAGCCAATATGCGTGAAAAAGAATGAGTTATACAATTATATTCTCATAGCTTCAGATACTTAGGATTTTCAACAATGCCTCTATTAATATTATAACAGTTCTGAGAGAGAGAGGCTGGCGTGTAGTACGC
The DNA here is from genome assembly GCA_941860345.1 of Chrysodeixis includens. Lineage (NCBI taxonomy): Eukaryota > Metazoa > Arthropoda > Insecta > Lepidoptera > Noctuidae > Chrysodeixis > Chrysodeixis includens. The sequence continues at coordinate 2,944,210 of OW796090.1, read as the reverse complement.
TGTAAAGCTTCCTTAATTTAGTGTTAGGTTATAACTTTTTCAATTTTTTTTCAAACTGTAATATTATTTGTGGCGTAGGACAGAAAGACATGGAAGGATGTGGGGGAGCCCTTTGCTCGGTAGTGGCACAGTCGGACACTATAGGCTAGAAAAAAAAATTGAAACCTCGTACTGTAAACAGGGTCTGTCAGCCCAAAGCGTATGTAATAAAACGGTTTACTTACACGGTAAACATACGCGTATTTAAGCGTCGTAATGAACACGCGCGGCGTATTGTCAACTGGGCGTGACCGAATAACTTAATATATATGGAAATGCAGTCCAGTGCGTAAAGCAATATCAGTGCACGGCTCGCGCGGCTTTTAATGTTGACTATGCTAAACCAACAGCTACTGTGACATCGATGCGAAATTGCCTTTAATGCATTTGTTTGTATCGAAAAAATATTTAATTTGTTAAAAGACTGTAATAGCAACGTGCTTGGTTATTCTCGTCGTTATTAAAAGTATAAATAAACATAGGTACATAGTAGGAATTGTGACGTACAATGTTGACGTCAGAGGGAAAAGTTGCTAAGTCTTAGAGTAAGTTATGAAATGTAAATAATTTCAAAGAATTGCCATTGCCATTCAACGTGACAATGGCACCAGTCTCCTGGGCACGTTTTCCGCCTGTGACGGAGATGAAGACGTATATTTTGACGCATTTTAAATAAGTTATTTTTAAATTTAACTTTAGTTTTAAATGTAGATATTTTTTCTTTAGTATAGTTTCTGTCTCAAATCATTTTAACTCAAATAACACACGCGCTAAGCCCGAATTTCAACGCCTACAACAATTAAAAAAATACACAATAAAAACTAACATTAGATCCTTTAACACTTTTAGTATCAAAACCCCTGGTCCATATTAGGTGAACAACCTCTAAGCATGGAGTTGGTGACGATGAAAGTGTTAAAGACACACCAAGGACTAGATAGTTTCATATAATATGTTCCGGTAGTCACATAGTTCCGTATGTCCCAGCCTGCCGTCCTCGGCACTGCCCGGCCTGACTCGGGCAGTGTGCACGCCTCCTACCTGTCTATCTCTCGTGAGCAGTGCATTTGTGCCTGAAATGCTTCGACGTGAGCCAGCGACCAATGTTTGTGAATTTTAAATAATTCCTCTTCCGTTCCGTTCCCTTTGAGATGCGCTTCAATTATTTTGTTATTGCATAAAGACTATCGACTGAAAATGTAGGAATATTCAATGTGTAAAATTGTGTTTTCAGAATTGTCCAGCCCTTTGTTTCTTTAGGTAGATTCAGTGTACTGTTATGGGCGACCACATAATGAAATAAATATGAAACTCTCTTTTTAATGCTTTTACGTTCAACAGATTTGAAAAAAATTCGCAATGCGCGCCAGTTGTACTCAGTACTCATGTAAGGAACATAGGTAGACTTTTTGTTAGCAATCAAATGAGTTTATAATGTTCTGAATTGTATAAGCATTAAAAATCATCGAATTGACTACTTACCTACCAAAGTAGGTAGTATCAATGGTGTCGTTTATTATAATGTCTTCAATTACTGCAGAATAAACTATAGCTTGTAAAGATAGTTGTCTATATTTTGAAAGGAGCGTCAATACAATAATATTAACCCTGCACGATAATCCTTTACCATATTATCATCAAATTTTACCCTACAGTGAAAACGTTGCTACAATTAGCATAAGCTATTAGCGTAAGTAGAATGATTAACGCGGCTTATGCAACCATTACATAAATCAATACTCACCAATAAGCCAAAGCCGCCACATATATTATTCACAATAATAATGTGAAATGAATTTTCCACTGAAAATCATGTTCAATATAGAAATTGAATATGATTTTATTTGAAAATTCATTTCTAACTTTAAATATATTTGTATTTCCTGCTGTGAACGGCGAGTGGTGTGGATAAGCCTCGCCTGGTGTTTCCATTGAGGGATCGGCGTGTGCCTCGCGGACAGTCTTATCCTGTGTCTCAAAGGTCTCACACAGAAGACGACAGTCTTATCACAGTATAATGACAGATACAGTATTGAAATTTGAAATCTATAATAAAAAAAATAGATAAAAAAACTTTTTAAGAAAAAGCTTTTATTTAAACGCTCTAAAAAGAAGAAAATAAAATATTCCTTTTGGATTATACTAACAACTCCTCATTATACACAATTTATATATAATAATAAAAGCTTGTCGCTCGATTTACCACAAATTATTATGATATAAAGGAATGTTGATAGGTATGTAAACCTCGCGACAAGCTTTTATTATTATATATAAATTGTGTATAATGAGGAGTTGTTAGTATAATCCAAAAGGAATATTTTATTTTCTTCTTTTTAGAGCGTTTAAATAAAAGCTTTTTCTTAAAAAGTTTTTTTATCTATTTTTTTTATTTTTTACTTTTTAGTTTCAAGTTATTATTACTCTCAAAATGCCCTCTCATTTGATACCCATATTGTAGAAGTAGACTAAAGGTAACTATTCCGCCATCCTGCATGGTCCGCCATATTGGATTCAGAATGACGTCATATGCTTTTCCTAGTTACTCTTAACAAGCCCTTTCATTTGATACCCATATTGTATAAGTGGATTAAATATAACTGTTCTGACATCTTGTATGATCCGCTATATTGAATTTAGAATGACGTCACATATCTTATCATATATTGTCATCCAAACAAAATGCGTCCACAAAATTTCAGCACAAACGGTTGAATATATCTACTTCAAAATTGAGTTCAAAGATTTCACCCGAACACACAAATATCCATACATTGCAAGTTAAATAAAAGCTTTTAAAAATAAAAATCAATTCCTGTTCGTTAGTCTCGATATAACTTGAGAACGGCTGAACGGATTTATCTTATCTTGGTCTTACGTCTTAGTCTCTAGGTGAGAAAAAAACAACCCTTTTTATTTTCCCATATAAGGGGTTTCGGAATAAAAATTGGAGACAATTTTAGGTCTTTTATTTATTGATTGGGGCAGTACGAAGTCTGTCGGGTACCTAGTTATTAATATATTGTATAACTTTCACACAACGCCGTCTAGTCTCAAACTAAGCAAATCTTATATTAAGAGTACTAGATAACTAAACATACTTACATACTTCTAAATACATAGATACATATTACGGATGAATGATATAAGACGCAGAACAAATCGTGCTCATCACAAACTTTGTTCTGGGTGGGAATCGAACCCACGCCCTATGGTATAGCAGTCAGGGCCACTAACCACTAGACCAACAGGCCGGTGGTGAAGTAAGGTATGCTAACTTCATATACACGGCCAGTTTTCGAGTTACGCGTACGCTTTCGGATCGTGTAATCCGTTCAGCATGCAATAGTCGCGCGTGTCATAGTGACGAACGGACAGTGTGATGTTGATGTAATTAAAGTGCTGTAGGTAGGCAGCCCTATCGCTGTTTCGTGCCGCGCGGCTGTAGGCATTTATTTTTAGAAACAGTTGATTCATTCATACTACTGTATTAATTTATACTGTGGTCTTACCGATACAGAAATTGTTTGATAAAATGAATTTATTGGTATATCAAAAGCACAGTCCATATTTTTATTTGCAGTGTTCTTCAAATATATGGAAATTGTTAAGTTTTGCTTTGATAGGTAACTTCAGCAGACATTTTAAGGACGTACTTAGAGTAAGTTTCTACGCGAGAACGTTTGAACAAGTTTCTAGACAAAAAATAAGAGAAAATATCGAGTAGCATGATGGAAATTCTGTGCAAATTGTACTTGATAAAATAATATCATACCTTGTGCAATTTCGTAAAGAAAAACTTGCGAGTAACTTTTAATAAAAAAGTGTACGTCGAGCATCAAATCTAAGCCCATTAGGTTGAAGGACATGTTCTCATACACGCCGCCAATCAGTCTGCAAATAACTTAATAGTAGTACGAACAAACCAGAGGCTCCACTGAGCAATTATTGTAAATACACAACACTGTTACCATTGTATTTCAAACCTTACACAATCTTGATAAGGTTGATTTTTATTTGGTAGTGCCAAACTCGTTTAGCAAATTGGCCGTGACAATACGTTGATGTAACCTCTATCTCGTGTCGTTGTGAATCTCTCGAAATTAGAAGGGTCGCAGAATTTGAATAAAGAATACGTTTTCTATATTTTTCTAACTTCTAAAGGTATCTCGTTGATCCTTTGTTTAACACCAGAGTTTCTTATAGACAATTAAATACGCATTATTAGGGATGACTCAAGTTAATGCGATTCGTCGGATCTCGAAGTTAAACGGTATTTATGACTTGACTGACCTCTTTACATCGGTTTGAAGGAGGCAATTTAGTGATCTCGGATTCTGTTTTCCCTATAAAGTTGAGCTTAGATAGCTTGGTCTGAAAACCTTTGGGTTGGATATTTGTTCACTAAAGTTTTTAACAGATTAAAAATTCTTTTTGGCAGATCGTTCGTTTTTAGGTGGGTACAGACTAACTAACAAATAAATCAGGTCAGATCATCAAGCTTACTCGGCTGCGTGTTAGCAATGTTAAATTGAAACAAATTTTTAGGTAGTTTAATTTGAAGTGGTGTAAGAATCCACGCTGATTTCCACTTGTACTTAGTGTAGTCGACGTGGTACGGTTTCGATCGCTGTGTTCGACACACATGCATGTATCGAAAAACTGCTAAAACCGAGTGGGAGTGGTTTTAGTGTACCTACGTGATTTAATAAAGTATTTTAGCCACTTTGAACTTTATACAGCTTTTGTTTTGTACACCGTACAAGAGAATTTAGGAATTGGCTAGCTGTCATCAGCGCGAATGTCTATTATAGCTGCAAAAACATAATCCACCACTGACGCAGCCGGTAAAAAGTGTCAGCTAACTCTATACCAAATTTCATAAAAAAATAATTTAAATAATTAGAATGTTGGTCGACCTGTTATTGGCGACTGTGTAAGTCCGATGCTTTGCCGCTATTTAATATGTAACGATGTACACAGAAGCTGTTGGTCTGCCTTTAATAAATAAAAAAAAAAAAAAAATCCAGTCGTTTGAGCGTGAAAGTGTAACACATCCATCCGTCTTTCGCCGAAACTTTTGCTTTTATAATTCCAATAAGGTTGCTGTCTAAAAGTCTATAATATTTTTGATTGCATTTATTTTACCTGATATTAACCCTAGAGCTACGCGAATACTTGGTAGGGGGTCTATTTAGACACGGATTATGATTCGAGTGTTTGCCTGCATTAGCCTTGCATCTACATGCATGAATTCGGTCATTGAACCGTGACCACCTCCCACCCTCGGGCCGTCAAAGCATCCTTTATGTAACACAATATCCCTGTCTAGTCCATCATGAAGGTATATAATAATAAGGCTGGCTTCACAATAGGCTATTTGACTAAAAAACACTAATTAGTAATAAATACTTATTTACTAAGTATTATTTATTAAATCAATAAAAAAATACAAAGATAAAACGCAACAAAGGTGGTGAAACGTATGGAAGTGGGGGCTACTAACGTCACTTGCCAGTAAAAAGTGTACTTGTATGTGACGTCACACGAGATTTTAACTTACCGTATCACCTTACTTTTTTTTAAAGCGATAAAACAAAAAATACCTATCCAATATTTTATCTGACGGACTAATTAGATTTTTTTAGTCAAATACCCAATTGTATAAGTGTTGTGCTCTGAAACTATGGTACAGTCTTAACGTACGTATCGCTGTGGACGATGTTCTAACGTCTTGCGTAGGTGGCATAGATATTACTAAAAACTAATTTAATAAAATAAAGATAATTTTAAGTGTAACTTTAATCAAATCAAGCTTATGGAGTTTCTTGCCGGTTGTTCTCCATGAGACAGGAATCCGATGTATGCTTCCAAAGTGTTTTAAAAGGCTTTCTTGAAATAAAAACCTTTTGGTTTTTCATAAGCTGTTTGCCACCTTTCAGCGCTTCTTCTATTCTATCTGTAGCAAAGATACTGCTTAAAAAACAAAACACAACACTCTTTCCATTTCAAACAAAATAACAATTGCAGACTACGCTAAGTATATTATCTATTAAACCATTGTTCCAAGTAAATAGCAAGCCTTATCTAAACGTCAATCAAGCTCCATACACAAGGAGGTTATGTTTCAATAATCAAATCGGATTTCCGATGCTCCAGAGACGGTATCGGATTGTTACTTGCTAATTATCGCGAGTTCCGAATCTCGCGTCATGCAGCGTTGATAACATTTGACAGCGCTGTCTTTGTGTTATACTTAGAGTGTCAAACGCGGTATCTGTTCTTCTTGTTCCGTAAAAATAATAGTTCATAATATCTGTTACTGAATAATAGTCAGTTATTTTATATTGTACTAGCTGATCGGGCAGACTTTGTACTACCCCAATCGATGAATAAAAGACCTAAACTTTAGTATAGGAAAAAGAAAAGGGCTGTTTTTAGGGATTACCCGGCAATTATTCATTTTTATCACTTTTTAAACCTTTCCTAGACCTCCACGAACATTTCAAGACCAAGATAAGATAAATCCGTTCAGCCGTTCTCGAGTATTATCGAGACTAACGAACAGCAATTGATTTTTATACATGTAGATATTAAACAACGCGTATTGTTTTTTAATATCGAGTAGGAGAGCGCTGAGAGTCATTGATATTTAAAAGAACAGATAGAAGTTACTCGCGAGAACAACTGTTACTGTTATCTACCTACTACCTGTGATTCTGCCTGTTATGATAAATACGCCTCATCCCTAGTATCCTATGAGTCGGTTGCTGCTTGACGTGATTGCAAGATGGACGGAGTATGGATGTACGAAATAATATTCATTAGTTTTGTTGGATATGAAATTGAAGTTATTTTGTACAAAATAGTAGTAGGTCTTATCATCATCATCTTCCTGCCCTTATCCCATTTCCCTTGGGGTCGGCGCAACACGTCTTCTAGACGTGTTGCTTAAAGATTTGGCAATGGTTTTATAGTCGGCCGCCTGCCTGACACTAACCCTCTTTGGGAATGCGTTTGTTGATGGCTTACCCGCCAGCATTCGGGTGACCCAAGGTGCTTGGTACAGTGCACTGGGTCTTAAGATCCATTAGTCGCCTTTTACGACACCCAGTGGAGGATATGGGGTGGTGCTATTCTTTATATCCGGACACCACACGGATAGTAGTAGGTCTGATATCATCTAATTTAATTTAAAGGTTTTATTGCGATTAACCATTGTATTGCAACAATTTTCCAAATCTATAATAGTTTGCTTGACGCTTAGTTACTAGAATTCTGCAATAGTTTAAGAATATGTTTACCTAACTTCTTCAGAAGAAGGGTCATGATTATCGTACACTAAAATATAGCGATGGAGATGTCGTCACTTATTTATTAGAACATACTTAAAATTACATCGCATTCCCAAAGAGGGTTAGTGTCAGGCAGGCGGCCGACTATAAAACCATAGCCAAAACTTTAAGCAACACGTCTAGAAGACGTGTTGCGCCGACCCCAAATCATAATAATTGGGATAAGGGCAGGGGAATGATGATACTTAGAATTACATCAACATCAATGAAATGGCATCTTTATAGACCAGGATTCACACTATTTAACTGTATCAATACTTGATTCATTATACCTAATACCAAATTCTGTAAATCCTGAAAAATTATTGCACCCATTTTCTCAAACACTTACACATTAATTACTTACCTGGTCTTCACTGTTGTCTCAAATATACACATGACTTTTAAATTAATTAAGTGCGCAACTAGAATCAATACATTGTAATAACGTCTCGACAGTGCCTACAAAGGCCTACTTTAAACAGAAACATTTTCATTATTGATTTTGAAGTACTATAAAGAGAAATAACGAAATAGCCACACTCAACACACACATAAAGATAATAGGAACAACACAAAAAAGAAAACCACCTACTGACGTTAAATAAAAATCTATTTCTATCGCAACAATCAGGTTGGAAACCTCCTAACATTAAAATTGTTACAACCAGGCCCTATCCAAAACCGAGAATCTAATTTCCATATCCGTCACTAAAACTAGATTAAAATGATTCGTATATCCGAATGCATATCTGAAATCTAATATCTCTAGCGTCGCTAGACCGCTGCCGTAATGAAACGTAACAAACGGCGAACAATGAACGGACGGAAACACGGAAATCTATATTATTATAAACTAATACTGAATCTCTACACAGTCTTAGTCAAAATTATTCAATTATCAGCTATTAATAAAAAATTTTAAGTAAAAAAACTTTTTAAGAAAAAGCTTTTATTTAAACGCTCTAAAAAGAAGAAAATAAAATATTCCTTTTGGATTATACTAACAACTTCTCATTATACACAATTTATATATAATAATAAAAGCTTGTCGCTCGATTTACCACAAATTATTATGATATAAAGGAATGTTGATAGGTATGTAAACCTCGCGACAAGCTTTTATTATTATATATAAAATGTGTTTAATGAGAAGTTGTTAGTATAATCCAAAAGGAATATTTTATTTTCTTCTTTTTAGAGCGTTTAAATAAAAGCTTTTTCTTAAAAAGTTTTTTAAAGTTTTTTTACTTAAAATTTTTTATTTTTTACTTTTTAGTTCCGCCATATTGGATTCAGAATGACGTCATATTATTTTTCTAGTCGCTCTTAACAAGCCCTTTCATTTGATACCCATATTGTAGAAGTAGACTAAAGGTAACTATTCCGCCATCCTGCATGGTCCGCCATATTGGATTCAGAATGACGTCATATTCTTTTTCTAGTCACTCTTAACAAGCCCTTTCATTTGATACCCATATTGTATAAGTGGATTAAATATAACTGTTCTGACATCTTGTATGATTCGCCATGTTGAATTTAGAATGACGTCACATATCTTATCATATATTGTCATCCAAACAAAATACGTCCACAAAATTTCAGCACAAACGGTTGAATATATCTACTTCAAAATTGAGTTCAAAGATTTCACCCGAACACACAAATATCCATACATTGCAAGTTAAATAAAAGCTTTTAATAAAAAGTGTTGATGTTTGAACAGACATCGAGAATATTTTAAAATATCAATTCTGTACATAAAAAAATGAATAAATAAGGATATTCAAGAAATTTTTAAATCTTCGGTTAAATAATTATAATCTTATTAAAATAGTCTACTTGAATACCACTTTTGATGGTCAATGTATAGTATAATACACAGCACACGGATTCGCCTACCCTTCACCATTTTCTATGTTCTGCTACTTTTCAGAAGGGCTACGTCAAATAAATTAATCAAAAGATTTAAAAAAGCACGAATTTCAGTTAAAGTAGTACGCCTAATTTATTTTGATTTTAACACAACACAGACTATACAGCTTTAGAAAACATTCGTTCTTACGTACACCACACTCAGTAATAAACGATTTAGATTAACACAGAAATACATGGAGCATAGACACGTAGAAGGATATGGTATACGACTGTACGAGTAGTACAGGAACCAGTGCTGACAAATGAATTCACTGTTTAAATCAAAATCAGAGCAAAAGTAATATTGTGTAAAAGTATTATGTTTTAACAGCCACATTAGTAATGATAATGTAATGTGACGCAATTGTTAGCGTCTGATTTCAAGATAGGGAGCGCTTTAAAACAAAATTGTTGAATATTTAAGTTTACGAGTGTACTACTCGTAGAAATATTCTATAATTTTTTGTCCCTGTGTAAGCCGTTAAAAAGGACCGGGTGTCTTCCCTTGAAATCATCTTGTGAATTAAAAGAGATACAAAATTAGTTGTAATAATATTTTACAACTTCACACAAATACCAGTACAAATTAATTAAATACAGTCCATTTAATGCCAAGGTTGATCATCATCTCTTAACAGTGACACATTTACGTAGCTTAGAACCACTTCCTTCAACTTCCTTTTATTCCTCTACAACATCGTTATCACCGTACAAATAGATATTCCATACACTTATATTTAGCTCACCGTGTTACGTTTATTCACCACAAGTTTCAGGTGCGCCAGTACAGACAGACAGCTATTTTTAAAGTACTACGTACGTATTCAAATACTCAGGGGCTCGCGGGCGTAAGTAATGCGGTATGACCGATAAGAGAGGTTAAGCCGCGCTCGCTGCGGTTGGTTTGTGGATGGGTGACCATTTGTAAGTTTACATACATCGTTTTGTGAGTTGGAAAGCATGAGATATTGTTAAAGCTCATAGTTTTTGGTTAAACCAACCCTATTACATTATTTGTTTTATTTATGCTTAAAAAGTTTGTAAAACTTTAACGTGTTTGTAAGTTATTTGATTGAAATTGTAGAATTTAGCTTGGAAATGGTTCCGACTGTCGAACTGCCATATTATTACAATAATACTAAGAAGTTTTACTATCGATTCTGTGTTAACTTTTTTAAATGACATTAACGTCATATAGCCGTTTAAAAAGAAGGTATTTTGTATATCCGGCCACAACATAGTTTGGTAAACAGCGCTGTAGAAGACAGGCTCAAATAATTAGAATGGCACTTGTTATCGCTCTGGTCTCCTTGCAAGCAACGAAAGGGGTGTTGTGGACACTCCAACCAATATCCAACCTTACGTCATTGACATAGAGTTGCTTTCAAGCTTGAAACTATTTATACATAGGAACGGACCAACTGTATATGTATAAATACTAGGTGTATAGTATAGTCACTCGACCGGTCATGTGCAGTGATTCGGTAATCAAACATTGCGCTAGTTTGTCTAAACAAATCAATTTCTTGGAACGTAGAATAAGGGATATTATATGCTAGTGTCGAATGAAATGGGTTTTTTGTTCAAGGTTCCTATAGCTAATTGTTGAATAAGCGTTTTGTTATTTTACAGTCAACTATTTGACTGCACAGATAGTTCAGTGGTATAGGTCACCACGCCAAATACCACTGTGCGCCACGTGTCGTGGGTTCGATCCCCGCGTAGAACAAGAATTTGTGTGATACACAAAATCTTGTTCTGAGTCTGGGTGTGTTTGTGAATGTGAAACGAATGTCTGTGAAACCCCCCGCGATACAAGTGTTAATTTTTTTAGTACGGGAGTCGTTTCTTTAAAAAAACTAAAAAAAGACTTTAAAAGCTTAACCTGATTTCAATGCTATCTTTCACATCGCTGCAAGTGACACTGACCATATAAAGCTAAGATAATCTTTTGTCACGTGGCCGAAACCGGAACTAATTTCAAATGTGTAAAGCTATCACTTCTGACACACAGTTGAGTTGAGTCTTGTTGCGAATATGCACCAGCGCCCTTATATTAACATCATCCACGTGCCTACATATCCTTGTAGCTCTATAGCGATCAAGCAAAAAATAGGTAAGTATTGACAAGTCCCAATATTCAGGACTACATACTAACCTACATACTAGGGTTCATATCAATGGAAAGCAAGAAACAAATGAACGACAAAAATTCTAATGGCATAGCGGAATACGAATAGAGCTCGAAATGCGTTTCTGATGGCATTACATTGCATTGTACAGACGAAGGCGAGCGACACCGCGTTGTAAAACTAGTCTAGATATTTCATAGTTGAGGTATTGACGCGAATAGTTCAGTAATTACGCATCGTGACGGTTCCTTAAGTATTCTGCAGCTCGTTCGCGAGGCACGTTCGAGGATACCATTTTAATTATCAAATAACTACCGTCAGCATTGCTGTACACGTTTTTTCTTTGAAGCTAAGCTAAAGTTGGAAGTGAGCGGCATTATCTGTTTGGTAGCTTAATAATGTAATGTCTTTGAACAGGTCCCGGTTAAATTACCTACCTATTGAAATATGATCACTTTTGTGTATGGTTACTAACTAAAGAAAAAGCCAACCTACCCCAAAAAAAGATACTTTCCATGAAAACTTGTCATGAGTCTCAAATAAATATAGGTCATGTTTATTTGAGACAGCTTACATGTTTTGGGACTGTGGTGTTGCCATTTTGCAAAAAGATTTTGATTACCCCGTACAGAGTGATTAAGACAAGTTGTAAAGTCCTTGAGTGCCATTATAATTTGATTGGTGACACAATGCCTCTTGCAAAATTATGATGAGTCCTGGCATGAGGGTTTTAGGAAAGTGACAAAACAATTGCTAGACTTTTTTTTCGTGGGAAATCATCAAACGACCCCGCCCGCTGTACGCGCAGCGGGAGGGAGTGTCAGACTTTTACTGACTAAAACCTACTATGTTGCTTCTGGAGCCCTTTGAGTGCCAGGCGAGCGGTAACTCTCACGAACATCCCGCAGCCCCGGCAGAACAATTGGCGCGGTAGCCTCAGGAGAGAATATTTACAATGTAATCAAATACAAACGATAGTGATGCAACAAAGAATATTAAAATAATTGACGCATTAAACAAATGAATTTGAAGGTCCAATGGTTATGTGAATATCTGAATATGGTGGCAAGGGTCAATGTTATTTCCTAAATTTGTGATTTATATACTAAACTGTGACCTCGGCTTCGCTTTCATTGATAAACAAGTTTCTCTCACGGTGTTCATATAGGATGTTCACCAGCTAACTCTAGCTTGTTAGTCTAGTGGTTAGTGGCCCTGACTGCTACGCCTGAGGTCATGGGTCCGATACCCACCCAGGACAAATGTTTGCGTGATGAGCAATATCATTTGAGCGTAATAAGATGCAAGTTTACTACCAACACACGAGCTTACGCATTTTCTAACATCAGTGTTATCCTTACAAAATAACACCTAGTTTAGGACAACAAATGTCATAGTTCGAGTTATTAAATACCAGTAATGATACTAAGATTTAAAATCAATAAGTGTAAAAAATAAGTGTAATGAAACTATACAATTAATTCATGTCTGAGCTAAGTCGAATTGTCTTCTTGAATATTTTTAATCTCGCTGGTTTTAAAGGCTGTGATGCTCGTCTAACCTTACATGTCTTTTTGGATCCGTTTGAATTCCTTCTTCAAAACCAACAGCGCAATATGGGACACACGATGAAAAATAAAATTTCAGAAAAAAAGTCTTTATCTCATATTATGTAGGTTTGAATATATTTTTAACCAGCTGCGTAATAAGACACATTTTTAAGTCAAACTAAAAGTATGTATGAGAGTATTGAAGGGCCCTAAAAAATCATTTTACAACGATACACTTTCAGTCAAAATTAACCTTATTTTCAGTACCTTAAATTGCACAAGTTACTGAATTTCGCCAGACGGCATCCTCACTTCACCCCGTTACATACCCGTAATTACCTCGTCATGATTTGTCGAAAACGCAGTTAAATCTACTTAGTTTGAGGTACGAGTGGGGGCGTAAGAGAGTCGCGTGATTATAATGCATTATGGTGGAGCTGAAGAGTGCTCGGCGCCCGCCCGCGCCGCGCCCGCGCCCGTTCGCCGCTCGCTTTGTGCCAAACGTGATACTGTTGAAACGCGGTGGAAACCACCACACTATACCTACTATAGCTACAATACAGTGGAAATACATGCAGTAGCTTAACTCGGACGTATCTAAATAATAGCGAGGAAAAACATGTGTCAATGATCAAAAAGTTGCAGTAGATTTCTTACGCGTTTGTGAAGCTGTTATGGAATATTCCTGATATTGTAAGATAAACATATAATGTTTAATTTGAAAAAAAATTCACGATGACATAAATTATTTGACTGGGACTTAAACTTTTGTTTGATCGTGAAAAGGGCTACAGCACTTTAATTACATCAATAACATACCTTACGATTGTGACTGCGACACGTTCGCGACTATATCATACTACGGTCATGCGACGATCTGATATCGTAGGCATAACTCGCGCTGCGCCCGTTTGTACAAAGACTTCATACTGTATTTATTATTATACTGTGGCTATAGGCAGTGGCGACGTGTTACAGACTCCGGACATGTGTCAATATGTATGGCATGAAAATGCATAACTTTTAAGAAATCCAGTCGATACCCGAAAACATATTTTTGTAGAAAATATTTTAAGAGAGGAAATTATCTCTTCCGAAGAACTGTGGGCAGTATTTTAAATATGAAAGTCTGTTTAAACACATTTCTTGTATCTAGTAAATCTGTGTCCGTGGCTCGAAATCTCGGACACATTGCACCACACGTCACTTATACACTAGGTACATTGAAACTGACTCTCAGTGGTCTGTGATGTTATCTGAATGTGCAATGTTCTTTTTAATACATGTTGGTGATATTCTGTTTGTTAGATCATTCTACAACCCGTGCATAAGTCACTGAATAGGCTGCAAATATCGTAAGGATATGGTGACAGAAGAAAGTAATATTTGTTACAGTTTTTTATTGCTACGTACCAAATTCTCGCTTCCTTACCATGCCAGCTTTAGAGTATACATAACATTGTATTGGTACTTAATTTAGAGGCATATTTGTGCGAAATTATGTCCCAATTTGAAGTCAAGATTTAGCGAAGGGAAGCGGTTCTATTCTAGGTTGAGAGACTTGTTCTAAGTCTAAGCTATAATCTGTTACTTACTTAGCACCATATAAGAATTAAAGCTGATATATTATGCCTCTAATTTCAGTAATGAGAAACCCATCTAGTATCAAAAACGAGTTCCGAAAATGAACTTTAATTCATTACATTAAAGACTATATTAATGTGTAACCTAATATAGCTGAACTCGCACGTCTGCAGGCTCAACAGATATGAGATACTTTACCTTTACTTGTTTTCTTTTACTTTTCCTTTACAAAGGGTTCCAAAGAGGACTCGCCGACAGAAAAAAGTTTAAAAAACGTGAACCGATCTCATGTGCTTGTGCTACCTTCAAAGTGACTACGTTTTGTTACGTCATCGCAAAAAACAGTGTTACTGTACTACCTCACGAAAAGGGTTGACTAATTACACGATGGGTGTTGCTACCTTGCAGTATGCTTGCTAACTATAGATGTGTGTGGGGGACTTAGATGAAAATCGTCAGTAGTGAAATGATTTTACTTAATTTAGACAGCAAACGGGTCTTATTCACGATATAATTCGAATTACTAATATCGCGAATAAGACCCGTTTGTTATCTAAAATATGGCTACAATTAGCGAAAGTTTAAAAATATTGATTTTACTAATATTGTAAATGCGAAAGATTGTAAGTATGGATGTATAGATTTTTGTTTCTCTTTCTATCTCGAACCGCTGGATCTATTTTTTTTTAATTTGATATGGAGTTAGCTGACTACCTGAATTAACATGTAACTTTTTACTCGACTGCGTAAATCTAAAATACTAGTCAACAAATAAACTTATTTTACTTTGTTTATTTATTCAATACTTTGTGAATAAAAAGTACATACATACAGATAAGATTTATGTTCTACTCTAAAGTAGATACAAAATTCAAAGCAGCACTGATTGTATACTTTCCGGGCGTGTAACACCTCTTGAAGTAAAACCGTGACAGACGGGCAGCGAGACGGCGCGGCGGCGAGAGTAATCTCTTAAGAATGGATGTCAAAGGGCAGGTTGAGACAGATTTTTCTACGTTTATATCCAACTATTTGGGCCCTGAAGAATAACACTAATATTCGACTGAAATGATATTTTGTTATTACATGTTTTTTACTTTTTTAGGGTTACGTACCCAAAGGGTAAAACGGAACCGGTAGACGGTTTGACACTTTGAAATAACAATAAAGTATAGTACGAAACCCTTCGTGCGCGAGTACGACTCGCACTTGGCCCGGTTTTTTTTACGTTTATAACCAACTATTGTGCAACAACGAATAACATATTGGAATAAAAAAATACTGCGTTTGACTTGGCTGTCCTATGTTTTGAATGTCTTACCACTAGGTTATCACAGCTTCAAAACCACTTACTACCTACAAGACAACCGTCTACCGGAAATGTGACCGACGACCGAACTGTCACTGTTGCCTATCAGGTACGGTCGGCAACACAAGATAACACAATGAAAATTTCAAAATAACTGTAATCGAATTCAACAAGTTAGATTTATTGCCGGTTTTTCTACATAAGAAAGTCATTTTGGAATCGCCCAACTAGAGTCGGTAACGTTTTGAAAATGCCTGAAAAGGCCTACTCGAAACAAAAACCTTTTTTTTTCGATTTTGTGCTAGTATATTACAAAATAAGTTTAACGCCTAGTAGATCTAACATACTGAACTGCAATTATCACAAGTCACTGAACAATTCTAGCCCCGTTGTAAATTGTATTGTGTAAACGGATTTCTGTTGCTGGCTGTATAATCACGTTCACCGCGACCGCAGACCTCTATTGGTCATTTCACGGTAGCTACCAGGCGAATCCACTGAGGTTGTACTAACATTGCAAAATAGCTATTGATAACATTTCAATATTTGAAAGTGTCTAAAACAAAGAAAAACATTTCATTTGTTATATATAGCACAAGTTTTAGACACAAAATATTTTCATTTTGACGGGCCTGTTGGT
Source organism: Chrysodeixis includens (assembly GCA_941860345.1). Taxonomy (NCBI): domain Eukaryota; kingdom Metazoa; phylum Arthropoda; class Insecta; order Lepidoptera; family Noctuidae; genus Chrysodeixis; species Chrysodeixis includens. The sequence goes on along the minus strand of OW796090.1, from coordinate 2,927,705 downwards.
CTAGTGGTAAGTGGTCTTGGCCGCTATACCAGAGGTCGTGGGTTCGGTTCCCACCCAGGACAAATGTTTGTGTGACGAGCACGATCAGATTGTTCTGTTTCTAATTAATGGTGTAATTTATCTATGAAATGGGTATGTATTTAGGAATATGTCAAAATCAAAATCAAAATTTAGAATGTACTAACTTTCAAAAAGAAAATCATAAATGAAAATTAACGAATATCGCGGAAACCAAAAGAATATGGGTGACTTTATATTACTTCTAATTTCAAATGAAACAAAAATATACGAGTATTAAAAAAATTAAACGTCAACTGATGAGCAAAGTCGCAGTTTTACGAAACGAAATTATATCTTTTGGTATAGGGTTCTTGTAGTCTAATTACCTAGTTTTATATGATACGTTGTCGTTTTTAGACAGCACATGTTCTTACAAGCCGAAGACGACACAAATTCGCCTCATTAGGTTGAAATAGGAAACTCTGCTGCCTAGCGCTCATACAAGCTGTGTTGTCTGCTATCTTTACCGACAGCTTTAGCTGAAAACCATATATGAAATTGGATGACTGCTTATCTGATATTTAAAACCAAATTTTAATGAGTATTACACAGTATTCGACAGGCTGATGGATTTATAATAACTCAACCACTGTTTGGTTTTTTTTAGCAAGAGCGTGGAAATCATCACATAAGGCCCCTCGAAAAAGGCAGTGTGGGCAGTGCCGGACTCTTACCGGCTAAAACCACTCTCCTGCCATGCAGAAAGGCCTACGCATAAGGCCATACAGGTCTCGCACTTATAGAAGTAGGTACACTAGGTTAACTACTGTCTTAATTTTTCTTAACACCATTCACATGCGGTGAACGAAACTTGGTGAGGAAACCTGGATCACAAATTGTATGTAAGCTAGCGTAGTGATTAATCCTCCATTAGAAAGCAGCCTGTGCCCAGCAGTGGGACTTATATGGCTGGTATTGTTATTAAAACTGTCTAAGATCATTGAATTAAAGACAGCCTTGAGCAACACAAATATGAAAGTATAGAAAAGTGTGACTATAGACCAATTTTCAGAATTGCCGATATCTTTTATTAAAATGAAATGAAATTTATTTATTTGCTAGAATACAGGTATGTTCATTAGGTACATGGTCAATAAAATAAAATGGTCTCACTTTATTCCACTTATTATCAGTCATGCAAATATTGTTTCGGGTAAGGACATTCATTCTGCATTAAATATTGTATTTCATGAATTTTTCTAAGTTTTTCGGGATCTTAAAAGGAAACCCTATAAAATGACCTAAGTCTATATATTTTTGGACATATAAAGTTGTAATTAAGTACCTAAACTAAAAAACGGATAAACTTTCAGTAATTTTAAAATGACGAAAACTGGTTTATTTCTTGTATAACATTATTTCGGTTACCTAGTTACGAGCACATTAAAGTTCTATTCATATAAGGTAAGTAAAACTAGGGAGCAACACTAGTTACATTTGTATTATTAAAAAGCTACCTAAAAAACGTTTTTTTCTATTCTTAACATGTCTAGATCAGTAGGTAACGTTGGTCGCGTGCGCGTGAAGTGTGCCAGAAAACAATCATCATTGCATCTACCGTTATATTACATGTCTTGATGTTATTTTATATTGTTACTAACTTTAAATTTAAACCGCGATGTTCACTCGAATGTCGGTTATTGCAGCAAAAACATTACCTCTGACAGTCATTTAAAAAGTAGCCAATGTATTGATTCGGGATGTCAGTTAACTCTATACCAAATTGCATCGCTATTGCTCCAGGCGTTTGAGCGTAAAGAGTAACATCATCCTTGGTCACAAACTTACATTTACAATGTTAGGTACTAGTTCGTCTAAGCACCGCGTTAAAAACGGATTGTGTTTCGGTCATTTTGGTTTTATATTATTTACCTCAATAATAAAGTTTGATTGGGGAGCAGATCTAGATTTTATTTTGGAATAGACAACATTTTTCTCTAAAAGTATGTAATTTTATCCACGACGAAAACTGCATAATATTTGGTTCTAAGATTAACGTAAAATTCTTGAGATAAGGTAATGAAACATTATAAACGGCAGTTAAATTTTCCTATTAAAGTAGTTTCTAATTAGTGTTACATTTAGTAACTTAACATTTAATAACTTCAATAATTTCTCGAGTCATTTGATTTATAGAAAACTTGATAAGGTTGAAACACCGTTGAAATCGGAGAACTCTGAAAGCAAAAGTGGAATCGTGAATATGATAAAAAGAAACTCACGATTATCAAAAATGTTACATTAATTTCATAAGCTTTTATTTCCACGTTTTAATTTTGATAATTTATTGCAATATGTTTAATTTAATTCATAAGTTGCTTTGTTCTTTAATTCTACATTAATATTAAGCTAAATTAGCGTTTGATAAATATTTTTATACCTCTAATGACCAAACATAGCGGTCAACTGTGTAACATTTTCATATCATATTATCTGATATAAACCTATCTACTATGCAAACCTAGGTTCTACACAAAATAATAGTTTAGAAATTGGAAAAGTTTTTAATTTAAAACCCATATGAATTAAAATGCAATACTAATTTAAAAAATTACTGGTCTATTTAAAACTTTATATATTTGACTACCTATTGTCAAGTTACCGATAGCCAGATGGGTGAAGCCGCACATAACAGCAAGTGCTTTATGTGTTTATTATAAACTAGCAAACCAGTGCCCAGTTATTGGTGAACACATAAACGGCGTAAATTACAATTGAATAAATAAAACAATTCAGTAGATCCAGAGATTACCCATACAACATCACAAACTTTAGCTATAAACATACGATATAAATACAGAATCAAGAAAATATTTTTATACATACCAAGTTTTAGGTTCTAAATCGACTTACCTTGCACTTACCTAAAGTTAATCGTGGAGTAACAACAGCAATATCTGCGTAGAACGATGTCTTCTCTGTAGAGGTTTTACTCAGAGCAACCCGTAGTATAGGCCAGCACTCCAACGACCACTGCCTGACACACGGCAGCATCACAAATAATACCTGTTCGTTTGTTAAAGTGTGCTTTTCTTTCTAGTCGGATGCCTAAATACTTGCCAAGCGTAAAAGGCGGTAGGGAATCGAACCCTCTCCTACCATTGGCTCAAATTTATTAGCTTTCAAATATGTTTAAGATTTAATGTAAGAGTGTGCGTGTTAAGTTAATTATGTCAATTAAATCAATTGTAATTAAGGTTACTTTAAAGTTGTTAAATAAAGTAGTTACTGTCAAAACGGTGTGTAAGTTAGACGGGAAAGTGTCATAGGGTACACGGGGTTCAATAAATAACAACACATAATAAATATCAATAGTTTATTACATAAATTATAGCCAAGCTTATACTTTCATTGTTTCTTTTACCTATACTGATTCTTAGTAAAGATTTAAAACCGCGCTAATTTATACTATCTCTGTAAAGGTTGCGGGCGCGCGGTCGTCAAAATATTCTCGAGTCGGGGCGACGCGACAACCCGCGGCCGGCCCCGCGACCCGCGCGCCCGCACTATCCATATCAAAAAGAATACTTATAAATAAAAACTAACATCACTCTATGTTAACATTATATAGGCTATGATTGGTGTTACTACGGTTCCTATTCCAATTGCTTCAGATAAAAATTATTCCTAATTTGATCTGCGTAAGCATTAAAACTAATTAATTGTATAAGGTTATGGCTTAACAGCGTATCACATATCTGAGAACCTTTCTTATGATTTGCGCGTTGATTACGATGTTATAGCTGCAATAAAGTTAGACGCGAGCGACCAACCGACGGCTCAATGTTCTGTTCGATTGCGCAACGTAAATGTTCTGTTAATGCAATTTACTTATCGGGTATTTGTTCAAAAACCTCATTAACCTTCCTATTAATCCGTTCGGCGGACATACGAACTTATTTGTCAATGTCGACAGTTGACATCGATTTCATTATACCGAGCGAATATACCTTTGTCGTCTGCCATGATGACCGATCTCTGTTCAATGATATGCAGAATTAAATTGCTGTTTAATTATTATCCTTTCTATTTCCGTGTCAATGGTTTTCATTCGAACCAATCTATTTCCATTTCAGACCTAGCCAAATCCGTTGCGCTTCGATTAGTCGCTACTTTTAGACGTCATTTCGGCGTCGGGAAAAGCAAATGTAAAATCTTTTCGAGATCTCCGAATCCCGGCGAACTGATTTAAAATGCAAGCTTCTCCGGCAAGCAGGTAGTGGTAACACACAAAACCACTATCGGTAATTCATGTTCAATTTAAAATCTGTCAGCCTGCGCGGCACCGAAGTGAATCCTGACGCGACAGATCGAGCCACTATTGCATTTGCGGGGATGCAAAATCTAATAATTTAAAATAAGACACGCCGAGAATGGACAATGCAATTTTACCCGAACCGCGCTTTTAAACCAGGTTCGCGAAGGAACGGACACATTATTTAATCCGGAATACGACGACCGTAACCGTATCTCGAAGATCGAATAAACGAAAATTTTCTTCGGAAAGGATCACATTTTGAACCGATATACGTAGTAGTTTAATGAGGCTTTCGAGTAATCACAATGATTGAATACAAATCAAAGCGCAAACCAATAAGAGAACACATTTTGTGACAGAACACGATCCAAGATGGCGGTTTCAACCTGTCCGACATCACTGTCTAATCGAGGCATACTTATTGCTTTAACGAATACAGTTTATAGGGTACAATATACATCTTATTACGTAAACAATTAGGTTCATTTTATATAATACATGTGGTGGAGAAAATTGTACCGAGTGTCGTTGGATCGCAGTTTTATCCATCATTTGTATTATTCGTTGTGATTAAAAAAGGTTTGTTAGACTACTCAACTCTCAAATATTGGACTTAATTTGTTTTCGATTGGTGTCCAAAGTATCAAAATTCTTATTTTAGAGATCGCTGTGTCGGTGTCTGATCCTTGGCAAATGAGGAGGGCTCAAACTTTTGAATACACTTTAGTTTTCAATAAAATTACTTTTAACATAATTAGCATTAACTATAATGTAAAATAATTCGAATTTTCTCCAAATTTTGCCTTTTCAAATTTTCATTGTGCATATATTTACAAGTTTTTGAAAAATAATACAATGTTTTTGTTAAGTAATAGAATATCCCTCTCTTGGTGTTAGCGTATCGTGGTGTATCAGGCACCGCAACAACGGCGTCTACTTATAATATTCTCATTTAAACTAGCTAATTCTTTAAGTATAGTAAATAAATGTTATTTTTATAGATTATAACTATTGAAAATGGGTTTGGTGTTATGAAGACGCGGCACGGTCGCCGCAGCCGGCGGACAGGCTACCGACAGCTACTTCCCTCGTAAATACGTCACTTGCAAGTATAAAAACTAGGTGTCCTATGTGTGCCGGCGGCTGGGGCGACCCCAACGCACTAAATTGTAAGTATTCATGAATTTTTGAAATTCTCGCTATGTTATATTAATTATTGCTAATTATTACTACAGTAGGCAAAGAATAACGCCAGCATCACTGTGTATATCAAAAATTGCCATGAAAAATATCGGAATATATGTTATGTATATGATTAAATAATTCGATTCCAAAAATTCATGAATGTAAATATATTTAGATATAAAATTTCTATATAATGGTATAATTATTATGTATTTACTATGAATTTGTGTGATCCGTGGCATGAAGGCGTTCCTAAGTACGTCTACGATAAATATGAAACATCACAGAAACGCGGGAATACAACGTGGTGGAAACCGAGACATCGAACTAACGAAACCTAGCGTTACGTCGCTATCGAAACAACATCGTATAAACAATACCCAATCAAATATTACGAGTAATTCTGAATGTCAAGTTAAGGGCCGTCGCGACGACACAACATGTATCGGTTTGACTCAAACATGTCTGATTGTTTAACTGGATTGAAAAGTTTGTCAAACATTCACGAGTCGGAAGCTCGATTGGTTAAATGTTATTTTATTTGTTGTGTGACACGTTTTGCTCAGGATTGCGAATTAGGCTTTATACGGTTCCAACAAACACGTGACGTTCGAGACAAAACGTTTGATCGTCTCGGTGGCCCTAACGTTCGGCAAGAGATTACGGCACGAGTACCGCGAGTGGGATGGCCACGTTATCTCCACTGCTGGGGTTAACATTACGTCTAAATGGCGGGTGAACAGACCTATTATTTTTAGTAAAAGGTCGCGAGGTTAATATAATATTGCTTATAGTTTTGTTTCATGTTTTATCTACGACTAACACCGAAATGAAGTCCAAACATCTGTCTTAAGATAATTATGGCCGGATACCGAAACGTAGCTAGTCTCATTCTGTCCCTGTCTTTTTAATGTGTATAAAAGTGACAGATAGACTTATATGAACATCTCAAAGTCGCGTTTCAATATTCGGGAGTAAGAACGTTGAGTGAGAGTGGACTATATTGTACGTTTATTGCGATCTATCGCAAATTGCATCAGAATGAATGTTCTCAAATAATTTGCAAGAGATTACATAACGTTCAGAGAGAATTAGACTTATCCTATCGGAAATGAGACAGCTATTTCTACATAGAAATGTAAGTCGATAGCTTTAAATAAATACAATACAATCTCGTGTATAAATTGTCAAAATCTGTCAAACACCGTCAAAATAAACATCTGGAAGACATACTACATACATTGGAATTAATAATCCGATTTGTTTATCTATTATGTTGATATATATATTTCATATTTATAAATAAGTACAACACACAATATTACAGTATGGATACCACAAGTATGCAATCAATGGAACTATTTAACTGCTGGCTGCTCAATTAGGCCAAAATACATGTACAATTAGAAAAAAAATCTGTAATAACAATATCGAACATCTGGGAAAAAAGCGATAATTTTTCAATTAGTCTTTACTATTTATTTATTTCATATCTGTAAGCCATTACTATATAAGTTTCATTAAATGCGTACATGTCTTATCCATACGACATATGTTGGTATTGGTATCGCTTACGCACAGACAAGTAACAATGAGATATCGCCGTGATACGAAATTTTAAAATAGCTAACACCACCTCTTAAAGTGAGACTTGCAGTTATGGAAGAGCGACGAACTCCCCACAACTACTGGTCTTAATCCAAGAGTCAGTGGCAGGAAACTAGATTGATATTTAGATTTGATTAGCACTCAATTATTCTATACACTAGTTCTGAGGTTTCAACAATGACATCGCATCTCATAGTCAATTGCAGTACATAAATGATACGGGAATTGCATACAGGCTGAATGCGTATTCATTAAAGAAAATTATTACATAAACAACAATCAAGAGCAGGGTTTTATAGTGCACAGCAAAAGGTTTTCGCAAAATTTGTTATGTGATCCTCACAAATGCCTAGTGTATTATCACGAGGCAAGTTACCACGATAGTGTAGTGACCACATGTTGACAGTACGTACCACCAGGTACGGTATCGTTTGATTGGCAGCGCTGTTAGCGCCGCGCTCGAGCGCCTGCATGCGAGGGCACAATGCCGGCCGCATCTAGATTGCCAATCAACGCATCTACGGTCTATTGTCGCCTGAATAGCCCTCGCTTCGATTCACCCGATATAATATTCACACGTTGATTTAAACGAGGACACTCGCAGTGTTTTTCGGGCTCCCTTTATAAACGGTCACACCGAGCGGTCGCTTTTTAACTAACGAGTTAACCAGCTTTTCGTTTGTCGGGCTAGTCGTTTCGTTCACGCGCGGTTTAAAACGAAGCAGGCAAAAAAAAATGATGTTAAAAACGGGAGAACCGTTTAAAAGTTGAAACAGTACCGGCGCGGGCTAAACTGAAAAAGTTTGGGAAATTGAATCGACACCCGTCATCGACAATCCGTGATGCGTTCAAACATTTCTAACAAGTTAATTAACACAATAAATAAGTATATAAAGAAGCTGCCAAATACATAAAAGAATAGAAAATAAAACAATAGCTTGCCTGAACATAGCTGTCTGTAAACTGTCTCAATTTTCTCACAGCCTTTGCTGGGACCGCACGAGAAATCGTCTATAAATGGCGATCAAACCTAACACTAGACTAGCGTAACCGAAACACAAGGCTAAAATAAAATACAAGTGAACACACGGTTCCTGGCCCAGACACGAGTGACAGGCGACTTAATAGAAAACGAGAAATCCTCTTTTGTCACGGTATCGAAGCTAGAACAAATGAAAATAGAAGCAGAGTTTAAAAGCTACTTATAAGTAACGTAAATTGGACAGGACTACAATATTGTCGGCAAAGCGGATTGCGGGACAACTGTTATTACAGGAACAAATGAAATTGAACAAGCAATCATATAGAAGAGGCTTAATGGAACAAGCACTCGCTGCAATATGAGATACACTCGATACGATTGCAATATTGTCTACTATTTCATTAAATGTTTTCCAATAAAATTTTCTCCAATATTAATAATTGAGATACAAATTTTAATATGCTCGGATTGTTATCGACTTTCGATCTGAGAAGTCCTCGACAATAATTGGTACTTATCGATATGAAAACTGTAATATCGTTTTACTCATTAATCTGGCAGAATAAAACAATATTCGCTGGATATTATTTTTGCATTGCTTTTTCAATGCATTAAGCGTAGTTGTCGAGGTTGAGGATTCAATCCGGGCCATTCAAAGAAACTCCCTTTGTGCTTCACAAAGAATACGCAATACGTCTTGAAAGGATGTAATGAGCGTTGAAGCGCCAGACAGACGGTGTTTTCGTTTTAAGATTTTTATAGTAAAGCGATCCCGAGTAGCTCTAATTAAATAAAAACCTTTAGACGCGAGTCCCGGGTGTTAGATTTCGAGATACCTAATGAATTCCACCTTGCAGTGTACGAGTGCTGTTTGTCGGGGAATTCTACAATGCTGTTTATTAAAAACCTTAGTAAGGGGAGCTTGTATCACGAGACTAGGTGATTTCATTTGCGATTCCCATCAAGAATTACGCGAACACAAAGGGGAGAAAAAACTAATTTAATGATGGAACAAAGAGGTTTTAGTTCACAAACACTTACTATAAAATGTTTAGCAATGTTTGTGTACGCAATTTATAAAAAAAATCATTAGTTTGGCACAACGTGTAACTGTTAATGAAATGATTAAAGTGTATTAAATCGACGTAATCAATCAAAACATATAATTTTCGATGCAAGCAAAGCAATCGATTATCGCAGCCGCGTTTAATATCCGAGTGGAACGAATTCTTTACGGTATTAGTTATTATTGTGTATGTTTATTTAGTAATTATTACTTTATTCTCCATCTAAGCGCTACATAAACGTTTTTTGAAAACAAATTCAGCCTATATTACGTTACACCCGCTTTAAATATATGTAACTTTCGATTAAACAAGAGACATATTAAAACAAACAAAAAATTAATTCCCAGCTATTTTAAATAAATGTCAACGGCGAAGTATCATCGTGTGGTTTAAAACGACTCGAGAACGGACTCTACGTTAAACTCAGTGAGGGCGTGACACGACTAACGATTGTTAAGATTAATTCGGTGCCAATTTCAAGTGATACCCAATTATCGGACACGGGATTTGCATTTAAAACTGTTTTATGTCACTTACAATTATTGAGAACTCATTTACTCTATTACGCGGTACTAAATTTATTTGAATTGAATATTGTTATTCGTAGGAATATGTTACCGGATAGTTTTCATAGATTATTTTGTTTCACAATATTCTGCGGTTTCCGGTGTACAAATATTTGAATAATATTTTTTACTAGTAATATTTTGCTTATCCTATAAAATGATACTTATATCCTGTTACAGTTTATCAAAACAAGAGAGATATATGGGAGCTTAAATGCCGTGATATCGATACCGCGAACAATGTTTTGTTTCGTTGTTCTAAATCAAAACAAACAAGGTAATAAAATGTACAGGTAAGCGCAGCGCCGGGTCGCAAACCGTTTATACAACGTGTTTAAACAGACCCGAGATTTTAAATACCGCGACTTTGCATAAAAATGAACGACATTCTTTAAGAAAACCAGCCAATACTCGAAAGAGATCTGGACTTGCCATACAAATTTGACATCAGCTGATGTCAATTTGAATCGAAAACCCATTTTTTTTTCGGAATTGACTATTGCTTTCTTGGAGAAAGTTGTTTATCACTCACAGAAGCTGTTTTTAAAATATGAGCGCATCAAACATGTTGCAGACTGGCAGTGCGAAGGTGCAATCGAGTCATTACTTATACATTTGGGAATTCGCACGCCTCTTCACATCGGTCATCCGCGACTCGGCGAGATCACATCGAGTGACGTCATCGGACGCGTAACGGCGTCTCATTAAAATATTCACAACTATTGGTATTCAGGTTAAACGAATTACGTCATCACAACAAAGAAAGCGAGATAGTAAAACTAGTCTCAATAGTTATTACACAAAGAAAGAGATAGAGGATAGAATCTGTTCAATGTAATCGTAAAACTAAAGTTGAGATTAAAACACGGAGGCACATTAGTGTTGAACGGAAAACGCTACAACACACGCGACGCCGAAACAGGTCCTACCTGACATCATCCACGCATTTTTGTTTTAAAAAATATGTTATTAAAGTTAAGTCTGAAATAATTTGCATACGTAATGCGGGCGGACGGCGCTGGTCCTAAGCCCGATGGGTTTCGACTCATTATTGTAACAAAGAATCGCGAAATGAGATTATATTGAACAACAATTAAGTCTCAAGAAAATCAATTAGTGTTTGAATGTAATTTATAAAACAGCGTGTGTTGATACCGCGTCGTATGGAAATGAACAGAGTTATTTAAGAAAAAAAAAGCAAATTTTCAGAATAAAAAGTTAGAAATAAAATAGAAATAGTTAAATTGTCAAAACCGATCAAGATACGTATGGGTGAACCAACATTGTTTTTCGAAATAGACTAGGCAAGAAAACACGCTGTGTCCTTAAAGCAAAGTTATTAATAAATCGTAATTAACCTTTTTTGCAATATAAAAACCTGCTCGCAAATCGCTGTAGCAAAAACATAGGCATAAAAATAAAAATGCATTCAGCCAATGCGCAAAAATCACATGTTTTACAACGTATCTATTGCAAAACGGGTACCTGTACTATAAGACTTAAGGCAGTACTCTCATCGTTGTAGAAACGAGACACCGCGCTACAACATACGTAGCGCGCTCTTGCTCCCACAAGGCCAAGAATCTTGCTTAGAGGGTTCGTAAAAAGCGCGAAAGTAGTATTATAATGTTATTATTATATGAGAGCATACAAAATACCTACAAAACTTGTCTATATACCTCCAAATGTGGGTGAAATGAATTATTGAGCAAATTTTGATGATCATATGAATGAGAATTGACCACAAAGAAAATGCTATCACCATAATAACATTATGTTTGTATAAAAATATGAACTTAACATCTTAAATTACGAATAAACAATCATATAAAACTTAAATACGAAATCACTGTATTGTTCGTGGTAGAGAGTGGGGGGGGGGGCGTACGCCGCGTATATAGCGTACGTCACGTATAGCGCGTACATCGCACGAGCGTCCGTCGCGTAGCTAACAACACGTAAGTATACATTCGCTTTAGGACATCACAAGCTGACAAGCGAAGCACTTAAGACTATATTGGCATTTTCAAAATACGTACAATTACGTACAGATCGTTGATCGTTCACTTAACAAAAGAATTAATACTAGCATTGTTTACATTTACAGGCAGAATTGGCGAGGGATCACGTCACAGACCTCTTTCACAACACTCATCACTGGATGGCTTTATACTTTGTGACTTTATCTAAAAATGGACTGAAACTGTTATCAAACTGTATACTGATCAGGAAATCACAAGCTGCGTGTTAAGAGCTGCCATTGTTTGTTAGTATTATAGACAACTTGTTAAAGTTATGATTAGTTATTAGACAAAAATAAAATTGGAATTATTGGAACTGGGACTGAATGTTACTTGCATGACTCAAATATGTTAGTAAAAATGACATGACAAATTCAATTACTGTGCTAAAAATATAACTGATAGCAATGATTTGATAATCAGTCTTTTATAAGTAACGAATGTTGTTAAAAGAAATCAATGTGCTACCCTTACCAAACTGAAAATCACAAATAATAAAAAAAAATCATAAAATATATAACAATTTCGAGTTACACATTAAAGCAATTAACACTAAATTAATTATTCAGCCTTATATACACGCGATGTAAGAAAGGGAGTAAATATTATCAACTTAAATGCAAGTTTGTGGCAATCTATAAATTAGTTAAGTACTTCAGTTCAATCACAATATCTGAGGTTTAGCATATACAGTGACAAGCTAGGAGTATTCCACGATAGGCTTAGCATTGACGTCTAGAACCAGAAAATGTCGGTAAGTGCCTCTATAGCATCAACAGTGAAAGTCATTGATGAGTCATGAGACTCTTGGTCTTGTAATTTTCACGCACCGGGGTTATTAAATCAGTTCTAATACTTATTGGAGGTTTGTATACCTAAAGCCACATCAATAGTAACCCTATCGCATTTGAGACAACCTTAAGCACATCTACATACAATTTCGAATTAAAATCTCAACAACATACACATAATATAGTCACATTGATTACAGAAAAATTGGCTAACTACAATTTAAATATACCATCTTTACATAAATCATTATACTTTCCATTCATGGCTGTGTACTCAATGCTATTGTAATGTATTTGTTTAAATGAAACTTATGGGATAAGCTTCAAAAGCGTAAAGAGAATGTATCAAAGTTTATAAGTACAAAAATATTAATAAAAATAATATAAACATGTCAGTCTACATAATTAATGTTCTCATGTATGTCACACTGGCTAGAAATTAACTAAAAATAACTTTATCACCATAATAATTTATAATATACGATTTAAATAAATTTCTCATCTCTATAATCAACCCAGGTGAGTGGGATAAATTTTGACTATCAAAATAAACTGAAAACTCTCTGTTATTCGTTGTACAGTATTTTGTTACAATCTCGGTAATCATAAAGCTTTCACTACAGGGTCTGAAGACTTTAAATTAGGCCGGCAGGTCACAAGCTGTCACTCAAGTTGCACCACTAAACAAATATGACAGTCTAATAAAACATACTTGATAAACAAATATAAACAGCACAATGTTATAGACAAACTTCCTTAACCATCACTAAGAAAAAAGAAGTTCTCTTTTACCCCTATGTCTAAACTCTATGGCAGTTTTTTTTTTAGAAAAATATACAAAATGCATTATTTTTGTTAAGATCACTGTTGCATGTCTGCACGAGATTAAGTCCACTGGCGGAGAATCAACTGCTGGACAGCAGAGAGTCACATGTTTACACGAGGAAGCCGTAGGGGCCACTGCCGCGGATCTGCGCGCGCATGCTCTGCACGCTGTTCATGATCTTCTTCTGGTGGCCGACGAGCGTGACGCCCAGCGAGGCCAGCTGGTGTACCGTGAGGTCCACCACGGCGTCCATGTCGATGATGCCGGCCGCGCGGAACTTCTCGATGTAGCGCGACATCTTGATGCACTCCAGCCACTCCTCGACCGACGAGAACTGGATCAGGTCGGGGGTGTCGCCCGCCAGGGGGTCGGCGGAGCGGTTCTGAGCTATCTTCCTCAGGGTGTCCGGACAGCGGATCAGTTTGTCGAGCGTTTTCACAATGCTTGCGAATGTGGGACGGTGCGTGCGCTCTTTTTGCCAACAGTCGAGCATCAACTGGTAGACCGCCTCAGGGCAGTCCATCGGGGCTGGTAGCCTGTATCCCTTCTCAATAGACTTGATGACGTCTTGGTTACTCCAGTTCCAGTACGGTCGTTCACCGAAGCTCATGACCTCCCAGCATACTATGCCCATGGACCAGACATCGCTGGCCGACGTAAACTTCCTGAATGCGATGGCCTCAGGCGCGGTCCATCGCACGGGTATTTTTCCACCGCGCGTCGTATATGCTCCATCTGCCGTAGATTCTATCTCTCGCGACAATCCAAAATCGGCTATTTTGCACACCAGTTGTGAATTAACCAGTACGTTGCGTGCGGCAAGGTCGCGGTGAATGTAATTCATTTCAGACAAATACTGCATTCCGGTTGCGATGCCACGGAGCATTCCCACTAGTTGTACAACACGGAATTTGCCATCGTTGGCTCTTAAGAATGTGTCGAGTGATCCGTTCTCCATAAACTCAGTTATGATCATGATGGGGTTACATTTAGTGACGACGCCTTGTAGGAAAATAACATTCGGATGTTCGAATTGACCCATTATTGAAGCTTCGGCGAGGAAGTCACGCCGAGCGCGCTCGGTAGAGCCAGGCTTGAGAGTTTTGATGGCCACATCAATCTCTTGACCACAGCTTGCCGGTAGTTTAAGTTTTCCACGGCAAACATCTCCAAATTCACCGCCGCCTATAATCGCTTCTATTGTGATGCAAGACGCGTCGATTTCGCGTGCGAACTCTCGAACAGCCTGGTTGGGGTCCTCGTAAGTGTGAGGGTCAATGTAAGTCCTGGAGCCAGTGCCAGCGAACAGTGGTGTGGTCGCGTTGCTGCTGGTTTTGGCAGGGCGCTCGGGTCCCGTGTATACTTCTCCATTTCGGTAGTTGAGTGCATTACAATCGCTTGGCTGCTTCTTGTCACACTCGTCATCGGTTCGAGAACGTAGGAAGAGTACTGTCGCGATGATTGCGACCACCGATAGTACTACAACTGCGACCATTACTCCAGCTACCAGTCGTACCTGTGCGCCCTCTTCTTCACCCACGAAAGTGGTCTCGAGCACGGAACCAGTGCGAGCGTACACTATGCCGCTAAACTCTCCCCAGCCTCGCTTCATCTTAGCTCTGACTCTCAAGCCATATTCAGTATCTCTCTTCAAACCTGTTATAGTAACATGTGGCTCCTTTGATATTTTCAGCGTAGCATTAGCATTTTTCTCTGAGTTATCTTTAGGGAAGCACTTGACCTCATAACTTTCAATGGTATCATCAGGGTCAGTCAAGTCTATTGGGGGTGGGTTCCATGCTAGCGACAGTTTGTCACTCTCAACACTGAGGACGCGCAACTTCGACACTACACTTACCACAGATGCTTCAGTGACAGCGGTTATCTCTACTTTCTTAGGCTCTTCACCTGTCTGTTCAGTAACACCATTCTCTGCATAAACTTGAAACTTGTATTCAGTTACGGGGTCCAGGCCCATGACAGTGACTCTAGTGTTATTTAAACCTGTTGCAGCTGGTCTGTACTCAACACTGGGACCGCAGTTAGAACAGAACACTCTGTATGTAATATCATTACGTCCCCCAGTCTTATGTGGGGGCTGCCAAGCAAGGGATATAGAAAACTGGTCAGCAAATGTAACAGTGAGGTTGACTGGTGCTGATGGTGGCTGGGTGCAGGGAACATTTTTTGGGTCTTTCTTGGCTCTGAAGAAACCTGGTACACATTTACATTCTGCAGCAGCATATGCAGTGGACTCAGAATAATCAGGACAGTTTATGCAGGGATCATCACCAGTGTGGGATTTGAATTTACCCGGTGGACATTCATTACATACTTGGTTGTTGAGGTCTGACTCAAAGCCTGCGCGGCACTTGCAGGAACCACTAGGCAGGGTCCACTTGCCGTCTCCCTTGCACAAATAAACTGGTGGAGCCTCACCTGCTGCTGTCTCTGCATTCTCCACACAGGTGCCATTTGCTTGCTCAATAACTGTTACCTCTCGGCCTGTTGGTGTTGCTGGGAACCTAGCAAAGTTGACTGTGACTTCTGGGCATGTTATGTAGTAAACTTTCACAGCCAAAATGGATATGCAAGCTCCTTGGTCTCTGAAGGCGAAGTAAACACCCCGCTTGGTGACTGCTATGCTCTTGACTTCTGTGTTAATATCTACTTCAGAATTAGTATTGAATCGACCCTCACCTGCAGCAATTCGTCCCACAAGCTTGTAGCTCTCAGGCTCCCAAGGCGGCTGCTCGCGCGTCGCCACGTCAAACTCATAGTACAGCAAACTGAATGTCTCCTTGCAACTCAGTGCATTCCCAGGGAACAATGAACAATCTCTGATGGTGAACTTGATTTCAATGTAAATACGGTTCGCATTTCGGCGCTCGATGAACGGTGTCCAGAGCCAGTTGTTTACGTTGTGATGCGCGACGTCGCACACCACGTAGGAGCGCCAGTTGATCTGCTTCTCGAAATTCGTGTAGGACTCCTCGAGCCAGCCGGGGGTGCTGGCCTGTGCGCCGTACGGGAAGCGCGTCCAGCCGAGCGTCGCCTCGGAGGTCGTGTCTAGCAGCAGCACCTGCTCACCGCGCACGCACAGCGCCGTCACCACCGCCGCCGCCGCCACCGCAAACGACCACATCATCTCGTCGACATAATAAACACGCGATCTCCCAAACAACTCGGATCACACACTATTAACAGTACTCACTAATGTCTCACTACATAATGTGCCGCAAAGTTTTAACTTTACATACAACACTTCACTTCAAAGATAAAGGATGGCTCAGTCATTTTCTCTTAGCTGCTATGTATTCAGAGTACTCCGGAATTCGGCTAGTAGTAACGGTGTTCTCGGACCCGAATGCACGCGACGACTATTTGGTGTGGAATGACGCGATGCACGAACACAAATAACACTATCCTGTGTGAGGATTCCGCATTTTTAACTTATATTGATCCCGTATTACACAGATGAGACTCACTTGACATGGACGCGCAGCAGTTTTGTGTGTTGCCAAACGAAAAATATTATCTGTAGAATGCAGTTTAGAAAGTACCAAAGACCATGGTGTTTACATTATTTATTGCGTGGTTTATATTTATTATTTTAGAATAAATGATCCTTATATAATTAAAAATCCTTTCAATAACCAATGACATTAAAAACGTATTTTAAATCAAAGAATTTGCAAATTAAACCAACAATGCCATAGACAGTATTCCTCTCAGACCAACGAAACTCTATGGTTGTTTGTCTATGATGAATTTAGGCAGGGCAGTACTTAGAAAGATTGACATTTGTAAAACAATCCAATGTCAAATGAAGCGAAAAGTATAATAATTTGCGAACAGTTTCTTGAACATGTTATCTTTTACGAAATACCAGAGGATTTGAGTTCATTGGATATGACTTAAATTACATGAATTAATGAAGATAATAATTTTGTTGCTCAACATTTAAGGCTTACTGCATGAGAGGTCGTGAAGTATAATATATAGCATTCAAAGTTTCACTGAGAATTTTAATCGAATCGTTTAAGCAGGCTCAGGTTACAATTTGAATACAATATCTGACTACGGAAATAAATAAGTAACAAATAAAACCTTAAAAATATAACATTTTGATGAGCTTATAGCAAGCCAGTTTTGCTATCATCTCACTAATATTCGTATGAAGACGAACTTCTTTGGAAGTTTGATATAGTTGCTTATTGCCATACAGAGATGTAAAATATGATAGTCTTTCAAAAATGTTGTAATTTTGGATAATCTCGCAAATTATAAAGGTTTTTCAGCAGTTTGCAATGATTATTCTGAATTAGAACGTTACCGTTACTTTTAAAAATAATCACCACCCTTAGATAACATTTTGATTACGTTCTCAACATGAAAACTATGGAAATTGAAATATCGCGGGTCACGCGCAAAATATTCGTCTAGTTTTATTGCTTGTGAACTTGTACCTATTATACACCGTGATTTTTAGGTCGTTTTAAAAAAGTCGTCCACACAATGTATCCGTCATAAAATACCTCTAGGCGCGAATATAATTTTTTTATCATTAATTAAAATAATATGCATGAAAAAAATAAATAATACATTGGAAATATGAAACATCCTGTTAAAAATGTTTACGTATCAAACTGTTGAAGATACATGCTACATACTTACTGCGAACATTATGATTGCAATAGTAAGACAGCTGTTTTACGCTAAGGTGAATGACCTGTGCTAAGACGCCGCCGCGCCGCCCGCGCGGCCCCTTTGGCACTAGGCTCGGACCGCGCTCACTACAGAGTGTTCGTAAGACTGCCTTGTGTCATACTAATGAATAATATTTTTATTCATTCAAATCTTAAAAAAACATATTTTTTTATTATAATCGTTTACTAGTCATTGGATACATGAACTGGGCTGCTTTTTTAAAACGACCTAAAAGTCACGGTGTATACTGTAAGGTATTGTAATTTAATATATAATTTAGATTCTAACAAACATTTCATTAACATATTATCGAATTTCATACATATTTGTGCAGAGAGAGAATAGAGCCGTAGAGTAACAACGGATCAAGTGCTATACCTTGTAAAATATAACTTGATACCTGTGACATTAGCGAGTCCGTTTTAAAGATAGCTACATAAGATTTTTTCAAAAGTTCAGATTTTTTAAACACGATACGACGTTTGTGTATAAAAATAGGACGCATTTTTTTAAAACAATAATGTTATGATAAAGATACGATTAAAAACAAGAGTAATTTAAATAATTTCCATTTTTTCTTAAATGCTATTTGTTTGTTACCTTACTCTATAAACGCATTTTGAAGTGCTATAGGGACGTGTAACTGACTGACAGACGAATATCGATAAAATTATAGTATGAAAATTATAATATAGTAATAAAGAATGACAAAATAAGTCGATAGTGCGGAGTTTTCTAAAAAACATTTATTTTTACCTTATTATGACTTAAACTTCCATCTTTAATTCTTTATTTCAATGTCGTAACGACGTATTTTTTTATAAAACTCATTACGACATAAATATCGATAAAATACAAAAGACGCCCCCATCCCAGTCCCCCTTCATTATGACAAACGTCACAGATATCAAGCTATATTTTACAAACTATAAGCTTTCTTATTTTACAGTTATAATTAAACGATCTTCATGACTAAAAACTAACTTAAATAAAATCTGGTAATATACCTAAATAACTTATAAGGCGTCAACGCAAGAGGTAGTGTTAGTGTCAAGACGCATTCATTACTAAATCCGACCCTGGTTAACTGTTAGCCATAGACACCACTACAGCGTGCTTACAATATTTACTATTAGAGATTGAACACATGTTTTTATTTTATAATTGATAGCTGTTTAAATTTTTACTCAAGATCCGACATCTTCTTAAGTGTAATTCCTTCCTTCAATTTAGTGAACAAGGAACTTTATGCGCGAGGTGGAATTGTGGATAACTTCCATGACAGAAAATAAAAGTGCGATCTCGATCTTTTCACGAAGCTACCTGGAATTCAAAGGGGTGTTTTGAATAGACCTTTGTATAGTGATCGTCCTTCAAAAATCCAGTTTAGCTCCCCTTGCTAATGTATTAAGTAGGGAAGTACTGTTAACGGATTGTAACGGCCGAGTTCTCTCTTTTGGTCTGCCGCAGCGGGACTCGCTGGTCGTGGTAAGTTCTTTCACAATACTTATTCAAGTAAATTCAGAAGTTTTAGTGAAAAAGTGGTAATAATTTACGGTATATTTTGAAGACTTAATATCTTACGTAAAATATATTTTGTTATTTCGTGAATGCGTGCGTACTTTTCATGACAACAAGATGGATGCTGTGTTGTAGCCTCACTTGAGATAGCTTAGATCTAATGGTTCTATCTGAAGTGTTAAATTTGCGACTGAGCAAAGCAGCTTTGCGGCAAAGCAGTTCATTACAATTCTTTTTAGTGCTGTGCTCGTTTTTGGTTTTAATTCATGTTAATATCTGCTGTAAGTGCGCCCATGCCATTTATTTTGCTTGTGTACATTGCAACTTTATACAAATCATTGTAGCCATGATTGAGTATATTCATTGTTCTGCCTAAGCTATAGACAATCATATTATTATGGTATAATCCATCAAGTACATAGAGTTTAATGATGTGAAATGATACACAGATGCTAGCAATGAGTAGAAACAAATTCAAGACACAGTTAGCATGTTTCTGCATTCTTTCTCTATACCCCTAAACAGTTTAATGAGTGTAAAGTGTCACTAAAGGTACCCAATTTGTCTCTATTCATTTACACAGTTGTTTGGGATATAAATGGTGGCACAGGTATAGAAGTGTTTAAAATGAACATAACCTGCTATTTGCGAAAGTTCATATACTCTGCAATGCGCTCCCGTGTGCCGCAGTCTATACTGAAATTTATTGAATAGGTCAGGTGGCTGGCATCATTACATATTCATATTCTTTCTGTTTGTAAAGTAGAATGTGATATTACAACATGTTGTTTTGTTTTTTCAGTGTGGCTGCTGGTTGTTATCAAATGCAATCTCTATCTGAGTCGTCAGCTGTGCCTGCTGTCTATCAAATTCCAAAGCAAAGGTAACACCAAAATTATATTGTTTATCATGCATGCCTAACATGACCAGACATCCAGTTTTTACAATTACGAGTCCCGGTGTCCCCAAAATGAACTGTGGGACATGAAATTGAGCCGTGGCCCCATAGAAAGTGTCGGCAGTGAACATCCCTAAGTTAAGTTTTTATCTTGGGTCTGGCTGGAAGCTCTTAAACTGTCTCAGTGTCACTCACACATGAGAATGTTTGGCTGTTGTAAAACAAACTACAGAGCTAATCAGTGGTAATAGTAGAGCCAACTTACATTCCTCTTGAATAAATTGTTGTGTGTGGTTCCAGACACTGCATGTTCATCCGTGGAAGGCCAATACTTAAGGCTCGGCTGGAGACTTCGCGGATGTCATGGTGTACTAGGATGGGAAAGAGCGGGCAAAGGGAGATGACCAGGTAAGGAAATTATGGTCCAAAAGGCACAAGGAACAATATTAAAAAAACATAGTGATTTTCTTAAGTAATATATGTTCGATACTTAGTTGGTTTGAAAAGTTTAAAAAACATTCAACATTACAATAATTCACACTAAAATAAGTATTTTTATCTTTACACAAGTACTGTCCATGTTGGTGTGAGATCGCTCATAAGTTTAACTAAGCTTAAAAATAACACATACAATCGAGATTATTTGAGATATATTAAAATCCTGATAAAAACACGCGTTAGCCTTGTTGCCTATTTGCTTAATGACATCGTATAGTTTAGTAAAGAGTACATTCTTGCGTTTTAATTTCAGAAAACTTGTTTTTGGGAGCCCGTTGGAACGCAGTCACACAATGCAAGTTGTGTACAATGACACAATGACTTCAAGCCTTCAGATCTCATTTAGAGTCGCAACTAGAGTCAATAACGTTTTGAAAGTGCCTGAAGGCCTACTCGATGCAACACAGCATCTGTTCTGTAGCGAAAGCACAGGAAGCCTTGAAGGAAGAAATGTCTATTATGATTTTGACGTAATTAAAAGTGTTACATCCTCCAGTGTAGCCTAATTTGAATAAATTACTTTTGATTCTGATGTAGTGTGGTAACACCTCACCCTATAAGTAGCGTAACTTAGCATAGTATAAGACACTTAATTAAAGATAGTACTAAGGACAACACGTCTCTTATTGGCTCCCGAACGCCCCACATTGCACTGATTTCAAATTTCATGAAGTAGGCTTGACGGGTGTGCAGTTAAATTAATAGATGCCGATAGAGTATCAGGAAACAGGTACTTTCTTACAAATAATAATTGTTTTATTAGTTGTGTTAAATATTAATAATATGAATTATCTGCTTACTTTTTTTCACCTTAAATAAATACTTGTGGCGCTTAATTGCATGTTTTTTGTTATTTTTATAGTATTCTGGTTCTTTAATGTAGCGCAAAATATTAAAAATAAATTAAATAGTGATAAATCGCGCCATTCGTTCAAGAGGCTTCTATCTATATGCGTTTCAATATGAATTTAATAGCTCTTGTAAATAATCGCGTGTATGCGTTGTAAAGCTTGTATTTGGATAAAATAAAATTAATACAAGCATGAGACAGAGAGTGGAATACAAAGTCTGACTGACTGTCGCATTGGGTATATAATGTTAATAGTTTCTTTCTAATAACTTTAAACGTGTCTTGTCGTGTAGGTTGCTATAGAACTCATTCATCCTTTTTAATTTCAGAAAACCTGTTGTAGGTCCGGGGGGTTTTTAGTCGGTGGGAGTCCGATATATTCCCACGGTGTGTCCTCGGCGTGGGTTGAAGTCATTAGAGTTTCACCACGGAAAACAAAAACAAAAAGGCTGGAGAGTTATAACCTGTCCTGAATCACAAAATGGACGCGAGTTTCATATCACAGGTACTTACTTACGTGTAGTTTCCTTAGCTTGAAAGTACTGGGGATTGGTTATTGATGTACATTTCCATAATATATCCATCACTCTTGACTTGTATACACTTGTATATTTTGGTGCGGTTGGGGTGAGCTAGTGCACATTATTAATAAATAAATAAATATTTCTCAACATTCCCACAACGCCATCTAGTCTCAAGTTAAGCATACTTAGTAGTTTGTGTTATGAGTACTAGACAACCGATAAACATACTTATATATTTTGAAACACATACAAACTATAGATAAATTACACCCCTGTCACAACACAATATGGAATCAATAATGACGGGCCTGTTGGCCTAGTGGTTAGTGACCCTGCCTGCTAAGCCAGGGGTCGTGGGTTCGATTCCCACCCAGGACAAATGTTTGTGTGATGAGCACGAACATTTGTTCTGTGTCTGGGTGTAAGTTATCTATAATATATATGGATTTAGAAATATATAAGTATGTTTATCAGCTGTCTGACCATAACACAAGCTCTGCTTAGCTTGGGATCGGATGGCCGTGCGTGGATATTGTCCCAAGATATTTATTTAATGTTTTTGTCATTGCAACTGCGTTAGATCTAATATTATAATGCTAGTGTTGCCTATTGATATAAAGACCACCCTCCTTGCTCTGGACGAAGCTGGGCTGAACCAGCCATTTTAGTAACTATTCAAATCTCCTAATAACAATGACATCTAGCTTCGCCCTCTATGCCGCTAGCCTAAGCAAGATTGCTAGCATCGCTAGCTATGTTCCGAAAGCAAAAAATCACTGCAAGGCAACATTCAAAATGGCTTCTGCAGGCAATAATTTAAATTTGTTTCAAAATAGACTTTGTTGTTTTAAATATGTGTTCACAAATTTACTATAATGCTTTTAAAAGGTACCTTATCATGTAGGTTGCTATAGAATTCGTTAAAGAATGCGTTTTTGTTTCAGAAACCCTGCGGTTTACGTCTTTGATGTGCTCATTTTAATATTTGGTGAATAAGCTGGAGATGACAATGGGTGTGCAGTTAACATGCATGGTACTATGGCGAGATGCCGCAGAATCAATCACAGGTATTTACTTACAGATAATAATTTATGTTATATTTTGTTGTACTTACTGTTTTAAATATATATATTTTTTAGAAAAGGCACGTTTGCAAGTACACAAAGATAAATTGAGAGTTGGGTATGAAATAATATCAGCTCACTACTAAGCTTTGACTGGCCTGTTGGTCTAGTGGTTAGTGACCCTGACTACTATACCGGAGGTCGTGGGTTCCATCCCCAGGACAAATGTTTATGTGATGAGCACGATCATTTGTTCTGTGTCTGGGTGTAAGTTATCTATAATATTATATGTATTTAAAAATATATAAGTATGTTTATCAGTTCTCTAGTACTCATAACACAAGCTCTGTTTAGTTTGAGACTAGGTGGCGTTGTGTGAAAGTCGTGGAATATTTATTTATTATTTATTAAAGCTAAGTGCGATATTTCTTTAATATATCTGCATTAATGCGATTGTTAGAAACGATGTTTGGCCTCGTACTCTCATACACAACGTTTACGTATAAAGTGCTCGCGTGTTCCGAAGCTATAATATAAAAACAAAAGAACGTGCACACCAGCCTCTTCGGGACTGTACATTCGTTTCTTAGAGACAAAACATTAGGTCACGCTTGCGTACTGAGTACTTGCGTATTGAAGCTTATACATGTACTGTCTAATGCTGAGGAGATATAAATACGTTTAAAACAGAAGGAGAAAACGTTGAGAACGATGCATGAGTTCAGATTATGTTTTTTTTTGTACTTTTCGCCTATTTTTTGTATACTACAGCCCTACTCGTTAAAGACTGGGACGAACCTATTTACATATTATAGACTATTGTTTATTTCGGCCATAATACTAAAGCAACAATCTTCAAATAAATAAATATAACAGAAAATGTAAGTTCCTTCGCTCAAATAAGATAAATATGTCGGCGAGACGGACGGGATAGGAATTCGTGGAGTGTTTAGATGGTCTTCATCAGCCATATTGAATGTCTTGTTGAAATAAAGTCTTCGTTACATCTCTTAGATATTCTTTACTACGATTACGTGATTAGTTTAGCAAATTGTAATAACACAAGGAAGATGAATACAGATTCTTTTGTGAAACGCGGCGAGTTCTGTACTTCCATCCGTTCGCCATTAGGGTTCATCTTCCAAGAATCCTCTTCACGGCTTAGCACAGACCTCACCCAAGCAATCAAGTCGCTCGACTGTCATACTTGACGTTTCTACAAAACAATCTCATATTGTCGCTGTCATCGACGTTACAACACGCAGTTGCGATAGGTATACGACCTCACCGACAAATATATAAACGTTTTTTTTTTAATAAGTTTTTGGTACTTTTTATTTTACTCAGACTGAACGGTTTCTGAAATGCCAGTCTGAAACGTGCTTAAATTCACGTGGATCGATCGATATAACTTGAAAAAATATATTTATTAATTAATATTTGAAAGAAAAGGTTTTATAAACAATCATCAAATTTTTGTTATATAAATGTTTATATTTAGTTATTGTTAACATTCGTTTGCATCCCTAAAGTTATATTAAAATTATTAAAAATACATGAATTAATACATCAGTACGTGTAAACTACTAATATAAACTGATCTCTTTAGTTTTTTTTTATTGAAACTATCACACAACTCGATATTTTGTCATTATTCGGTGCCCATCAACTTCATATGAACTGTTATTTGGTCAATACATTCACAAGGAGCGTAGCTCAGGTGGTAGAGCGCTTGCTTATGATGCAAGAGGTACTGGGATCGATACCCAGCGTTCCGCATTATTGTCACTGTTCCTTTTTGTGTTTTTATTTATTTATTTCCATTATTTTAAGTTATTTTATCAGTAATTTTGGTATATTTCTATGCTTGATTCGGTCGGGGAAAATTTTGTGAACAATGAAACAATTACAAAAATTACGTGACACTAAATTCGTTTTTTATCTTCGTTTAGACAATGTTACTTCGCGCAAAAAAAAATAACTCGAAAACCATGGTATTTATCTTAGGATCGATATTCGTTTTCAACAGTGCCTTTACTATGATTATTTAGTTTAAAACATTATAGCAATTAACCAGTGTCAGCGCTCGGAGACTTGTAACTTATCTACTAGTCCTAACCAGTTTCAACGCTAGCCAGATTTATTTCACTTTGATTAAACCTTATTATCGTTCGCTCAATAGGCCTTTGAATCGGATTAGCAAGTGATCAATATATTTTTCACTCATTTGTAAGTAAATATGTAAACCTACTGTTTTCGTTCTAGCATAATCTACTAGACAGATGCAATTATAATGACATTTGTCTATTAACATACACATCGTATTAAATAATAGGTAGATATTTTGGTAAATAAAACGTAACAAACTACAATATCATATTTTTGGCATGTACATTAGTACTTTACTTTAGAATTTTATATGTAATCATAATGTATGATGTATATGCTTTGGTGTACCTTTAAATAATAAATAAATAGACAATACAGGCTGTTGCTATTTTTGCACATTTAATAGGTGCGTACGGTCTTTGCGTAAATAAAGCCTTGTTTTAATAGCCCAAAAGTATTTTCTTGTTGTGTATTTTATTGTTGTTTTTTTAATATTATGTTTTGTTATGTGTAATTTTTTGTAGTTCTTTAGTGGTTTAGTATATTGAAATGTTATGTTTTACGATTCATATTGTTTTTTTTAAATTAATAGTTTATAATATTTTTACTCAAATATTTGTACGCCGAAAACGGCAGAATATTACGGAACAAAATTTTCTGTAACAACTTTCCTGTACCATATTCCTACAAACAAAGATATTCTATTCTATTCCATTGACTGTTGTATATTTATTTTGTAGGCTGCGGTTCCTTCATCAGCATCTACAATGGGTGTAAAAACCAGAGTCGCTGTGCATAGCCACAATCAAAAGAGGCGATGACCCCTGAGTGCTGCTAAATGCTAAGGAGTTTGTTGCACCGTCTTTCCCGTAGCGAAATCACAGGAAGCGGTGAAGGATGGGCGAAGGGGTGCTGTCTATTTTTTGACGTTCTATAAGTGCTATATTGTATTTTAATTTGAATAAAGGAATTTTGATTGATTGATTTGCGTTTGTTTCGACTACTCCGAAGCTAGTTGTTCTGAAGTCTGCCATCGCTAAGGTCAGTGATATTATAATAACACTATTACACTATAGTCCGTGCGTTATAGCATGGTGCGGGTGACACTTGCCTGTTTGATGTTGACGTCTGTCAGTGCCACATGATTAGTGATGGGCATTAGAAAAATCTTTTTTTATTGTTGTCGATTTTCGTATATTATATAACAATCAGAACGAGGTTTATCATTCTTTTTTATTCTTCTTTTTTATTTTGTTTACTCGTAGCAGACAGTACGAGTGCTAGCGCCTTGTATGCGACACATATTTTGTTCTAATTCATTTTCGTTAAGTTGTTTTTGGTTTTAGTTTGTTGAGTTTTTTCCTTAGGAACTTTATAACCAATCCTACAATGTTGCGTTATTTCATCAATATAATTAAACATTTTTTTTAAATAAAAATTGAACTACGCACGATATTCGTTTTTTATTTCAAAATAACATCGACAACCTGTCCATCGTAGCAGTAAATCCCATCACTAAATACATCTATGACGTTACGTTATACGCATAACACTTTACTTTATTTTTCATTTCATTCGATTTTATTTGAAGCCTAGAATATTCTGGTTGGCTTTAATTTAATCTACTACAGTTATAAACGATTTTGCATAATACGAATGTGATACAGCTACAATAATAAGTCATAATTTTTACATCGCAGCAACTTTCAAGAGTGACACGAAACGTTACAGAAACTGTCACCCGCACCATGCTATAACGCACGGACTATAGCTTGTGCACGCGGCTTGGCCTGCGTGACCTTAATGGTGATGCTGCAATAACTGGTCTACTTAAACCTAGTGTATCAACTGCCTCTAACCCAAGTTTTGTCAAAGTAAGCCATCATTCCTTTCGCAAAAATATTTTGCTATTAAGTTAGTAGGAACATTGATAGCTCGTAAAGTAATAATATAAAATGATGTAAAGGACAATATGTTGATAAGTTTAAAGACTATGTTTATGAACATACCTTTGAATATAAGAGTTACCTTAAATAGATTTATAGTGAGTCAAATCTTAACAAATCTTGACCAGTTTTTGCAAATATTTTCCATTTATACTTTAACTTTAGGTCGCCGTGAGATGTTATAAGGTCTTAAGTTTTACTATCCAACGGAACATAATTCCAAATTCTAATTTTATTAGAGAGAGAAAGATGTATTATTTATGTTTCGCTATTTCCTTAATAGGCTTTATAGCATACCGACTCGATGGAGACCCTTAACCTTACAATCGTCTTCTTTGACAGAGACTGATTTATTATTTCGTTACCAGGCTGTACATAGGTAGGTATTTAACAAAGCAAATGAGGAAAATCTTCACCGCCATTATTTCAATTTCAATCTATTGTTAATAATTTCAAGGGATAAAAAAAAAACAAACTGAAAATATTTATGGTTGAGTATTGCAATGACTGCGCACAGCTTGAGTAGGCAGTAGTGACTGGTTTGCGCGTGATATTTAGGCTTTTAACATTTAAAAACTGTTCCTAAATATTGAAAGTAATGTAAAATTTCTTCAAATTTTCCTATGATTCGGCACAAATTCAAAACTAGCTGTGCCCGCGACTTCGTCCGCGTGGAATAATTATTTTGGGCATCATTTATTTTTGCCGACAACCTCCTTAGCTTTGTAAATTATAGCTGTTACCCACGACTTTGTCGTCGTCATTTTCTGTTATCATCTTAGACAATTTAGTTTTTAAATTTTTAAAAGAACATAATTATTTTAAAGTACCTACTTCTGCGTAAATTATATTTTTAGTTTTATTTTCTTGTGGCAGAAGTACATATTGATTTTTCCACAACCTGATACGTTGATACAACTCTTAACAAATGCATTAATTTCGACCGAATTTGATTACCATAAAAACGGTTCTAGTGAGTTTATCTTAAAAGATAGACATACACTGTCGTGGACATTTTTTTTAGATCATTTCAATAAGAATAATTCTTTAATACATATACTTTTGGTATCTTGAACCGTTTTCGCAGCGCACGCAACGGAAGCCCTTAAGGATGAATAATTTTCCCCGTTTTTTTCACATTTTCCATTATTTCTTCGCTTCTAATAGTTGCAACGTGATGTTATATAGCCTAAAGCCTTCCTCGATAAATGGTCTATTCAACACAAAAAGAATTTTTCAATTCGACCCAGTAGTTCCTGAGATTAGCGCGTTCAAACAAACAAACAAACTCTTCAGCTTTATAATATTAGTATAGATGACGTATATACAATACTAGCTGTGCCCGCGACTTCGTCCGCGTGGAATAATTATTTTGGGCATCATTTATTTTTGCGGACAACCTCCTTAGCTTTATAAATTATAGCTGTTACCCACGACTTTGTCCCCGTCATATTCTGTTATTGTTTAAGACAATTTAGTTTTTAATTTTTTAAAAGAACATAATTTTAAAACAACATAATTATTTTAAAGTACCTACTTCTGCGTAAATTCTATCTTTAGTTTTATTTTCTTGTGGCAGAAGTACATATTGATTTTCTCCACAACCTGATACGTTGATACAACTCTTAACAAATGCATTAATTTCGACCGAATTTGATTACCATAAAAACGGTTCTAGTGAGTTAATCTTAAAAGATAGACATATACTGTCCTGGACATTTTTTTAGATCATTTCAATAGAAATAATTCTTTAATACATATATTTTTAGTATCTTGAACCGTTTTCGGAGCGCACGCAACGGAAGCCCTCAAGGATGAATAATTTTCCCCGTTTTTTTCACATTTTCCATTATTTCTTCGCTCCTAACAGTTGCAACGTGATGTTTTATAGCCTAAAGCCTTCCTCGATAAATGGTCTATTCAACACAAAAAGAATTTTTCGATTCGACCCAGTAGTTCCTGAGATTAGCGCGTTCAAACAAACAAACAAACAAACTCTTCAGCTTTATAATATTAGTATAGATTTACTATTATAGTCCGTGCGTTATAGCATGGTGCGGGTGACACTTGCCTGTTTGACGTTGACGTCTCTCAGTGCCACATGATTAGTGATGGGCATTAGAAAAATCTTTTTTTATTGTTCTCGATTTTCGTATATTATATAACAATCAGAACCAGGTTTATGATTCTTTTTTATTTTGTTTACTCGTGGCAGACAGTACGAGTGCTAGCGCCTTGTATGCGACACATATTTAGTTCTAATTCATTTTTGTTAAGTTGTTTTTGGTTTTAGTTTGTTGAGTTTTTTCCTTAGCAACTTTATAACCAATCCTACAATGTTGCGTTATTTCATCAATATAATTTAAAGATTTTTTTTTAAATAAAAATTGAACTACGCACGATATTCGTTTTTTATTCCAAAATAACATCGACAACCTGTCCATCGGGGCAGTAAATCCCATCACTAAATACGTCTATGACGTTACGTTATACGCATAACACTTTACTTTATTTTTCATTTCATTAGATTTTATTTGAAGCCTAGAATATTTTGGTTGGCTTTAATTTACAGTTATAAACGATTTTGCATAATACGAATGTGATACAGCTACAATAATAAGTCATAATTTTTACATCGCAGCAACTTTCAAGAGTGACACGAAACGTTACAGAAACTGTCACCCGCACCATGCTATAACGCACGGACTATAGAGATTGAACACATGTTTTTATTTTATAATTGATAGCTGTTTAAATTTTTACTTAAGATCGGACATCTTCTTAAATGTTATGCGTGATGTGGAATTGTAGATAACTTCTAAAGAAGAAAAAAAACACGCGATCTCGATCTTTTCACGAAGCTACCTGGAATTCAAAGGGGTGTTCTGAATAGAGCTTTGTATAGTGTCCTTCAAAAATCCAGTTTAGCTCCCCTTGCTAATATATTAAGTAGGGAAGTACTGTTAACGGATTGTAACGACCGAGTTCTCTCTTTTGGTCTGCCGCAGCGGGACTCGCCGGTCGTGGTAAGTTCTTTCAATACTTATTCAAGTAAATTCTGAAATTTTAGTGAAAAACTGGAAATAATTTACGGTATATTTTGAAGACTTAATATCTTACGTAAAATATAATCTTTTGTTACGTGAATGCGTACTTTTCATGACAACAAGATGGATGCTGTGCTGTAGCCTCACTTGAGATAGCTTAGATGTAATGGTTCTATCTGAAGTGTTACATTTGCGATTGAGCAAAGCAGCTTTGCGGCAAAGCAGTTGGTTACAATTATTATTAGTGCTGTGCTCGTTTTTGGTTTTAATTTATGTAAGTGCGCCCATGCCATTTATTTTACTTGTGTACATTGTAACTGTATATAAATCATTGTAGCCACATGATTAAGTATATTCATGTGGTTCTGCCTGAGCTATAGACAATTATATTATTATGGTATAATCCATCAAATACATAGAGTTAATTGATGTGAAATGATACACAGATGCTAGCAGTGAGTAGAAACAAATTTAAAACACAGTTAGCATGTTTCTGCATTCTTTCTCTATACCCCTATACAGTTTAATGAATGTAAAGTGTCACTAAAGGTACCCAACTTGTCTCTATTCATTTACACAGTCCTATGAGTAGAAATATGACTAGGCACAGGTATAGAAGTGTTTTAACTGAACATAACCTGCTATTTGCGAAAGGTCTCATACTGTCCAATGCGCTTCCATGTGCTGCAGCCTATACTGAAAGTTATTGAATAGATCATGTGACTGGCATTACATATTCATATTCTTTGTGTTTGTAAAGTAGAATGTGATATTACAACTTGTCGTTTTGTTTTTTCAGTTTCGCAGCTGTTTACGTTCAAATGCAATCTCTACCTGACTCCTCAGCTACGCCTGTTGTCTATCAAATTCCTAAGCAAAGGTAACACTATAATTATATTATTTATCATGCATGCCTAACATGACCAGACATCCAGTTTTTACAATTACGAGTCCCGGTGTCCCCAAAATGAACTGTGGGACATGAAATTGTCCAGTTTTGACATGATTGGAAGCACCACACTTTGTTGAGCCATGGCCCTACAAGATGTCCTTAGTGAACATCCTTAAGTTAAGTTTATCTTGGGTCTGGCTAGAAGCTAAACTGTCTCAGTGTTACTCACACATAGGAATGTTTGGCTGTTGTGAAACAAACTACAAAGCTAATCAGTGGTAATAGTAGAGCTAACTTACATTCCTCTTGAATAAATTGTTGTGTGTGGTTCTAGATACTGCATGTTTATCCGAGTGAGGCCAATACTTAAGGCTCGGCTGGAGTCTTCGCGGATGTCATGGCGTACTAGGATGGGAAAGAGCGGGCAAAGGGAGATGACCAGGTAAGTAAATGACGGTCTAAAGGGCACAAGGAACTATCATAAAAATACATAGTAATTTGTTTTACTTAAGTCATATATGTTCGATACTTAGCTGGTTTGAAAAGTTTAAAAAACATTCAATATTGCAATAAATCATACTAAAATAAGAATTTTTATCTTTACACAAATCTGTCTCATATGTCTATGTTAGTATGAAATCGCTCATATTATGTTAACAAAGCTTTACAATTTTTTAATGGGCATTATTCACTAAGCTTAAAAATAACAAAGAGATTATCTGAGATGCATTAAGAGCTAATATCCTGTTAAAAACGCGCATTAACCTTGTTAGGAGGCGTGACCGATTTGCTTAATGACATAGTAGTTTGGTAAAGAGTACATTCTTGCGTTTTAATTTCAGAAAACTTGTTTTTGGGAGCCCGTTGGAACGCAGTCACACAATGCAAGTTGTGTACGACAACACATGGACTTCAAGCCTTCAGATCTCATTTAGAGTCGCAACTAGAGTCAATAACGTTTTGAAGGTGCCTGAAGGCTTACTCGATGCAACACAGCATCTGTTCTGTAGCGAAAGCACAGGAAGCCTTGAAGGAAGAAATGTCTATTATGATATTGACGTAATTAAAAGTGTTACATCCTCCAGTGTAGCCTAATTTGAATAAATTACTTTTGATTCTGATGTAGTGTGGTAACACCTCACCCTATAAGTAGCGTAACTTAGCATAGTATAAGACACTTAATTAAAGATAGTACTAAGGACAACACGTCTCTTATTGGCTCCCGAACGCCCCACATTGCACTGATTTCAAATTTCATGAAGTAGGCTTGACGGGTGTGCAGTTATAAATGAATAGATGCTGAAGTATCACGAAACAGGTACTTACTTACAAATAATAATTGTTTTATTAGTTATGTTAAATATTAATAATATGAATTATCTGCTTACTTTTTTTCACCTTAAATAAATACTTGTGGCGCTTAATTGCATGTTTTTTGTTATTTTTATAGTATTCTGGTTCTTTAATGTAGCGCAAAATATTAAAAATAAACAGTGATAAATCGCGCCATTCGTTAAAGAAGCTTCTATCTGTATGCTTTTCAATATGAATTTAATAGCACTTGTAAATAATCGCGTGTATGCGTAGTAATTGTAGTAAAGCTTGTATTTGAATAAAATAGAATTAAAGCAAGTATAAGACAGAGTGTGGAATACAAAGTCTGACTGACTGTCGCATTGGGTATATAATGTTAATAGTTTCTAATAACTTTAAACGTGTCTTGTCGTGTAGGTTGCTATAAAACTCATTCATCCTTCTTAATTTCAGAAAACCTGTTGTAGGCCCGGGGGGTTTTTAGTCTTTGGGAGTTCGATATATCCCCACGGTGTGCCCTCGGCGAGGGTTGAAGTCATTAGAGTTTTACCACGGAAAACAAAAAGGATGGAGAGTTATAACCTGTCCTGAATCACAAAATGGACGAGAGTTTCATACCACAAGTACTTACTTACGTGTAGTTTCCTTAGCTTGAAAGTACTAGGGACTGGTATCGTTATTGATGTACATTTCCATAATATATCCATCACTCTTGACTTGTATACACTTGTATATTTTGGTGCGGTTGGGGTGAGCTAGTGCACATTATTAATAAATAATTAAAATAATAAATATTTCTCAACATTCCCAAAACGCCATCTCGCCTCAATGAAACTTTGTATTTTAGATAAGTAAGGGGGTCTCAACAGATACTAAAAAATTTGAAATGCGTAAGTAAAATAGATTTTGAGTTATAGGGAGGTCGAAATTGGCACGAAATGGTTCGTGTAATATAACCCACGGCCGGTGTGTCGCTTTTTTGCTCGAACTTGGCGGACACTTTGCCGTGTATCTAGATATATATTACATAAAAAATAACAACTCTAGATGTACATACGCGGCGTGCGTATTATGATGATAACAACTTTTATAACTTTTTGAATCGTTATATCTCAGAATCGGTGGCTTGTAAGAAAAAAGTATTAATACATTTTTATAGATAATTCTACGATCTACAATTTTTGTCAGAGGTACTTTTATGATAAAACTTACCGTTTTCCTGAAAATCGCGAAAAACTCATTTTTTTGACTTTTACCATTGAATATTTTTTTTTCCACACACGGGAATCATGGGGAACTTTCAGACATTGTTTATAATCATGTATTGAACAATTTCACCGAAATTCAGTTTGTTGGGACTTTATGTAACTTCACACTCGTTTTTTGGTCTAATTTGACTGGACTAGTAATGTTTTAACACACATGGCGTTAGTAGGTTTATTTTATGTCAATGTTATACAATTTTAACAATTATTATTATCTTACACAATAGTGATGTCTGTTATGTAGTTTCATGATAATGGTGGAAACATAGTTTTTCTTTTATACTGCAATCATGAATTGTGTGTGTTAGTAAGAAAACGAAATATGTGTTTACTAATTTACTCTAATACTTTAAAAACGTGTCTTGTCGTGTTAGTTCCTATAGAATTCATTGAAGAATGAAATTTTGTTTCAGAAAACATTTAATATTTCGTGGATAAGCTGGAGATGACAATGGGTGAGCAGTTAGCATGCATGGGACTATGAGATGCCGCAGAATCAATCACAGGTACTTACTTACAGATAATAATTTATGTTATATTTTGTTGTACTTACTGTTTTAAATATAATATTTTAGAAAATGAACCTTTGCAAGTACACAAAGATGAATTTATTGAGAGTTAGGAAGTATGAAATAATATCAGCGCACTACTAAGCTTTGACTGGCCTGTTGGTCTAGTGGTTAGTGACCCTGACTGCTATACCGCGGAGGTCGTGGGTTCGATCCCCAGGACAAATGTTTATGTGATAAACATGATCATTTGTACTATGTCTGGGTGTAAGTTATCTATACATATAATAAATCTGTAGAAAAGTCATTTTTGTACATTGAAGAAATTGAGAAAAAAAATTGCCAGGGTGTGAAAAGGTAACTAACAGAACCCATTTCCATCATTTTTGAAATTTTTGTCTGTTTGTCTGTTTGTCTGTTTGTCTGTTTGTATGTGCGCGCATCACGTAAAATCTACGAGCTCAATGCAGACAATGTTTATACACAAAAATTATACGCAACTTGAGGTATAACTTAGTCTTTGTTTGATCAAAATCGGTTCACTCTACCAAAAGATATGATTAATTTAGTGAATTCAAGAAGTAAAATAATTACGTTACGCAATTCAGTGAAGTACTTGCAACGACATCTTATGACAAAAAATAGAACTAATTTTGACAGCTAAACTACAAATCCGATAGATGGCGTTGTGCAAATTTCGTCGTTTTCTGAATCGCGGTGTTAAGATTTGACACCATTATATTATTGCTGAAGGTCGGGCTAACATAAAAATACTATATATTATTGTGCTATCCTATACAGGGGGTGATCAATCACGAATTTTCGTAACTGTTCTACTGTCACCATAGCTGTGTACAAGTCACCATAGCGACCAAAATACTGTTGCTATGGTTTTAACTTTTATGTTTTTACATTAATTGTATTGGCTTACATGTTATTTGGCTTACAACATAGCAATCAAAATAGCCGGGTGGAGAATTGCGAGCTTCGTATTTTTTCACTTCAAGTTCAAATTTCATTTCGACATACACTTTTTGAATTTATTTTTCAATAATTTTTGAATATAAATTTTACTAACCAAACTTTACTTTTCTTCTATCGTTTTTGATAGTACAAAAGTATTGTATGAAGTACCTGGCTTTTTTAACATAAAATTGTTTTTTAAAATAAACAAAAACAATGGTTTGGACGGTAAATGATTTACTATATTTTTTTAACTAGCTGTTGACTGCAATTTTGTTGTGTGTTACGCGTGGTTTTGAAGATTTGATAGTACTTATACACTACTACAATTGTGCACCAATTGCGATGGTATAGGGTAGTTGCATTGGTAAAAGTGTGTTGATATACTGTTATTAATATCATTAATCTCGCGTACGAGTATGCCCCGTTCACATTCTCCCGCAAATGGTTTGTTACGTGTGCATAACACTACCCTTCTTCAGGCTCAGTTGGCTCAGCTCAAACTACCATAATTAGAAACTTAAAATATTGATAACCATGATATAACACTAAGAAGGAATTTTTGAAAATTCGTCCGTCAAGGAGTAGAAAGAAAACGAAATAGAAGATCGGTGCCCGGAATAATCTGCTGCACCCGCATACATCCACCAGATTGGGAGCGGCGTCCGATGATCGCCGCACCACAGTGCATAGCGCTCAACAAAACGTGTCGAATAATATCTGGCTCTTTAAAACCAACCCTGCTCAATAAGTTCTCCCTTTGGTTAGCATTGCTCTACCTGACGTTAGAAGAGAAGTCGCATGCGCGCTCGAAAAAGACATCGAGGAATCAGACACACGACATCGGACATCCCCTATGTAATACCAAAGCTTATACCCGATTAGACTTAAGAGCCAAAAGAGCTTTCTCCGATGT
The DNA here is from genome assembly GCA_941860345.1 of Chrysodeixis includens. Lineage (NCBI taxonomy): Eukaryota > Metazoa > Arthropoda > Insecta > Lepidoptera > Noctuidae > Chrysodeixis > Chrysodeixis includens. The sequence goes on along the minus strand of OW796090.1, from coordinate 2,891,315 downwards.
ACACTGGCTACAAACGAGACTCCAACTCGAAATCGGTGTAAGATCTGGGCAGATCAGCATCTACCACCTGCCACTTATGTCCTACCTCATAAACGTCTGCCGCCCGGAATTCTTTGCAGTGACCTGTTTGGAAAGCATTCAACCGTCTGAGAATCCAAGTAGGTCGCTGCAAACAAAATTTGTCAAATTTGGGTATACAGACCTCTCTAACATCCAGTAAAAATGCGTCATCTCCGTCCAGACGATGTCACACCACCTATAGTGACGAAAATGTCTGCACACTTGCAAATACTACGTACAATTGACACAAAAGAAGAAGGTTTTTCTAATTAAACTTAAAAATGGAGAAGAAACGGCGTAACAAACTTCACAACATAATTCAATACACAATTGTTTTTAGTGTTTCCAGAGGGTATTAGTTTGCCGTAGCCAAGGATAGTTGGTGTGCCGTCATCGAATTCTGCAAATAAGTGATGACGCTCAACAAAAAACCGCAGAAAGAACACGGGAAGCCTCATCTGACCACTCGATCCGTGCCCAGCGAGCAACAAATAGAAGAAAGACCAAATTTACCCTCCTCAAACCACCATAAATAGCCTACGCAGGTAGGCTAGGGGAAGTCTACTGTACTGTATAATATAAAGGCAAAGACGACAAGCACGGTGCTTTCGCGCGACTCTTAATGAGCGCTGGGGAAAACTGACTCCACGTCAATTAAGAAGCTCCCGTTAAAAAGATCTCTCCCGTCAGGGTTCACGACAGTTTGCGAAAGTGTTCCCGTGGCTCCAGACAATAGGACACGGAGATGCACTCAGGTGGTTTTAGCCAGTCAGAATCCGGCACACTTCTTCCCCATCGCCCGTATTCAAGACCTTCAATCCAAATTGACAAATCAGTGTAAGATAGTGGCCACAGCAACAATATAATACGACCTTTCATCATATGAATGTTGGACTAACCTTTAAAACTAGCAGTGTTAACAGTCAAGTAATATCTTTGTAAGAGTAAAGGTTATGAGTAGAAAGTTAAGAAATAATTTTGGAACAGAACTGGATTAAGGAGCTTGCATTAAACTTTATTTAGCTTTACTTTTTGTACAGCACTACACATCTTCAATTTACCTAATCTTCAATACCACGCAGACAAAGTCGCGGGCAACAGCTATTTCTATTTCAAATAATTTAGGTACTATAATCTCATTTACATGTGCTTTTGTATTTTTAGTAATAACAAGTAGTTTTAAAAATCTATTTTGAAGAGCTTCCAGTTTATCTCAGTGAGTTTTGAATGTTAACCCATAGCTGTGACATGAAAAAAAACTCTTAAAATAATAATAGGAACTTTAAAGCTTAGGTAGTACATTTTTTACTTAATAATATTCTTAGTTCGTCATCTATTTTCACGCCAAGGTATTTGTATATAGCCTACTCTTATCTAAACAACGTTGTTTTATTTCGACAACCACGCGAACGAAGTCGCGGGCACAGCTAGTCTATAATATATATGTGTCGGCGAGGTGGTATAGCTATCACACCTGCGTGGAGTAACGCCGATGACAGCGGCAATACCAGATTGTTTTATGAAACGTCAAGTAAGACAGCGGTACCGTTTTACTTGGGTGTGGTCTGTGCTGGGTCATACGAAGAATCCTTTGGAACGTGAGCAGAGACAGAAGCACAGAACTCGCCGCGCTACATAAAACAAGGACCATGGCAGACGGGGATTATCCAGATGCTCCGCCTAACCCGCCGGTATCCCCGTCATCAGAAGTGGGATTCGCCCGCCCCACACATAGAAATAATGACGATATGTGGCGAAATCTATTGGATCTGCAGAATCAAAACTTTTTAGCAGTCATAGAGGCTATGAAGGTATCACAAAACCCTATTACTTTGCCTGTTTTTGACCCGAGTAAGAATTGCGATTCACGTGCGTGGTTAAACACAGCTGACCTTTGTATGATGGAAAAACCTTTAGTAGGCGCTTCACTCGTTATTGCGCTAAGCAAAGCACTGAAGGGGCAAGCCTCCTCGTGGTTTTCGCAAATTACGTACCCCGGCATTACATGGGATAATTTTAAATCACTCTTTAACGCAAGATATGATTGTCGTGATACTGACGCCGCGTTTCTCATTAACTTAAACAACAAGCGACCGAAAGAAGGAGAATCGCTAGTATCATATGCAGCTACGATATATACTTCGCTCATGTCGCGTTGGAAAGACATGTCTACCGAACAGATAGCGGTGTCTAACATCCTCGCACACCTGGCACAATTTGAACCTCGCGTTCACCGCTTATCTTTTACGACCGAGATATCGTCGAGAGCAAAACTTCAGCAAGAGCTTTCGGCTATGTCCTTCTTAAGGAGGAAACAGAATGATCATGATGGACCTGATACAAAACGCCAAAAATTTTCGTTTACATCCAGTCCAATAAAATGTTTCAACTGTGGAAAATTGGGACACATAGCGTCACAGTGTAAAACGAAGCCAGTTCCAGGCACATCAAAGGAGTTGCGACAACTACCTACAGGCAGATCACCCGTCGTCTGCTTCAATTGCCACGCCGTCGGGCACTACGCGAGAAATTGTACGAGGACAACGAATACTGCACTGACAGCAGCTGCCGAGAAGAGGGTCGACATATGTGACGTCACCAACGCCTGCGGCACATTAATGCATGAGGGTGAGCAGTTTTCGTTTCATTACGATTCAGGTGCTGAGTGCTCACTAATGAAGGAGACTGTTTCTAGTAAATTTCATGGCAAACGTTTGTGTAACTCTGTCACTATGACCGGTATAGGCTTAGCTAAAGTTGTTAGTACAATACAGATCCTTAGCAGTGTGATAGTCGATGATATCTGTATTAAAGTTCTTTTTCACGTTTTACCTGACCAGTATTTGCGACACAATATCATGCTAGGACGCGACATTCTTCAACAAGGTTTAGCTGTTCATATGACTATGAGTAAGTTACAGTTTTTGAAAGCACAAGTAGTTAATTCTTGCCAAACTCGAAATTTTCCTGATGTTGACTTGACAAAGGTAGTCACAGATATTCCTTCAGAATTTAGACACCAACTTGATGCTATTTTAAGTCAATTTAAGCAACATTTTATTTTTGGTATTCCTAATCACCGTGCTCAAGCTGAACCGATGCAAATTAAACTTAGCGATCCGAACAAAACTGTGTGTCGCCGCCCCTACCGATTGTCTCCTGAAGAGCGGCGGGTCGTACGTGAACGAATCAATGAACTGATGCAAGCAGGGGTAGTCCGTCCTAGCTCCTCACCGTTCGCGAGTCCTATCCTGTTGGTGAAAAAGAAGGACGGTAGTGATAGGCTCTGCGTAGACTATAGGGAGTTAAATGATAATACAGTTCCCGACCGGTTTCCTCTACCTCTGATCTCGGATCAGATAGCTCGTTTGCATGGTAGTCGTTACTTTACGACCCTGGATATGGCCTCGGGGTTTCATCAGATTCCAATACACCCGGACTCCATTGAGCGAACTGCCTTTGTGACTCCGGAGGGTCAATTTGAGTACGTCGCTATGCCATTTGGCTTACGCAATGCACCGGCTGTGTTTCAGCGTGCGGTCAGTAAAGCTCTTGGCGAACTTACAACCACATACGTAGTAGTGTATATGGATGATGTGATGATATTAGCCTCAACAGTCCAAGAAGCCCTTGAACGACTTTTTACAGTCCTTTCAATCCTTACCGAAAAAGGATTTTCTTTAAATGTTAAAAAGTGCTGTTTCTTAAAACAAGAGGTAGAGTACTTAGGTTATGTCGTCAGCAACGGCGAAATACGACCTAATCCCAAGAAAATTCAGGCCCTGACTGCTCTTCCACCACCAGAGACGGTAACCCAGCTCCGCCAATTTATAGGGCTAGCCTCCTATTTTCGTCAGTTTGTCGCCAAGTTTGCTCAGATAATGACACCCCTTTATACTTTAACCTCTTCTTCCAAAAAGAAACTTGTCTGGACTCCCGAACATGAAGCTGTAAGGCAGAAAATCGTTTCAATACTAACTAGCGAGCCTGTTTTGATTATGTTCAACCCAAATTCTCCTATCGAGTTACACACGGATGCAAGCTCTTTGGGCTATGGAGGCATATTATTTCAAAAGGTAGACGGTAAACTCAGAGTAGTTGCCTATTACAGTAAACGTACTACACTTGCTGAATCTAAGTATCATTCTTATGAGCTTGAGACTCTATCGGTTGTGAATGCCATAAAGCATTTTCGTCATTTCCTGCATGGACAAAAGTTTGTCGTTATGACAGATTGCAATGCGTTACAATCGTCAAGGAAGAAACTTGACCTTACCCCTCGGGTATATAGGTGGTGGGCATTCCTACAATCGTTCGACTTCGACATCGTGCACAGAGCAGGTGAACGTATGCGGCATGTAGACTACTTTTCACGAAACCCCTTGCCACCTACTACTCCAAAAATGTTTGATAAAATTGAACCTAAACGCGTTGACCTCACTGAACTTACTAATAATTGGTTACTCGCGGAGCAACAGCTTGACAGTGAGATCTCTAAATTAATCTCTGACCTTAACGAGAACCAATTAAGTGATAGTGTGGCTCAAACTTACGAGGTGCGATCCGGTATCTTACACCGTAAGATTCAGCGAAATGGGAGAACGCGTTGCTTGCCTATTCTACCGAGGTCTCTTAGGTGGTCCATTATTAATAACGCTCATGAGTCCTTGATGCATTTAGGTTGGGAGAAAACCCTTGAGAAGCTCTATAGTCTTTATTGGTTCGAAAACATGTCGAAATATGTCCGTAAATTCGTTGACAATTGCGTCACTTGTAAAATTTCTAAAACTCACACTGGTAAGATTCAAGCAGAGCTTCACCCGATCCCCAAGGCTACTGTTCCGTGGCATACACTCCACATAGACGCCACAGGAAAACTGAGTGGCAAAAATGATCGAAAAGAGTACGTTTTCGTCCTGATTGATGCGTTCACAAAATTTTCCCTACTTGTCTATACTTCTCATATCGACTCTATTAACAGCATTCGAGCTGTTAAGTTCGGTGTCTCTCTATTTGGTGCACCGACACGTATAATCGCGGATCAAGGACGCTGCTTTGCTAGCCGCGAATTTCGTGAGTTTTGTAATACTTCCGGGATACAATTGCACTTGGTCGCGACGGGTAGTAGTAGAGCGAATGGACAAGTCGAACGTATGATGAACACTTTGAAAAACATGCTCACGTCTGTTGAGTCTAGTGATCGTTCATGGCAAGAGGCTCTCCCCGAAGTACAATTAGCCCTCAATTGTACCTATAACCGTGTTACGAAGGCGAGTCCCCTCGAGCTGTTGGTAGGCCGAGTCGCAAGACCGTTAAATTTAGTAGTGGCAGTTGATGAAGAGTCCGTGGACCTTGACCATGTTCGAACGTTAGCTTCTGAAAACATACAATCTAACGCACAATATAACAAGGTGCGTTTTGACTCGAATAAGGCGACGGTATCTAGGTTTTCGTTGGGAGATTTTGTTTTGTTGCGTAATGAGGAACGCAACCAAACAAAATTAGACCCAAAGTACAAGGGACCGTTTAAGGTGCTAGAGTTGCTAGATGGAGACCGTTACCTGTTGAAGGCGTTAGATTCTAATAGAACGTACAAGTATGCCCATGACAGACTGAGGAGGATGCCTGAAGCTCAAAAAGCCCTAGAAGGATTGGTCGAGATAGAAAATAATGATCTGGTATCTAACACATCCAGTGATTAAGTTTAGTAACACTTGATGGAGGTGTTACTAGGTAGTTAGTAGAATGCTTAATAGAGGCATTGTTTTGTTTAGTTTAGTAACACTTGATGGAGGTGTTACTAGGTAGTTAATAGAACGCTTGATGGAGGCATTGTTTTGTTTAGTTTAGTAGCACTTGATGGAGGTGTTACTACGTAGCGTTGAATGCTTGATGGAGGCATTGTTCGAGTTAGTGCTTGAGGGAGGCACTGTGAGCATACAGCGCTTACGCTTGATGGTGGCGTTGTGTGTGTTGGTTTGGGTGCTTGAGGGAGGCACTGTGAGCTCGAACGCTTGATGGAGGCGTTGTGTTTGTCGGTTTGGGTGCTTGAGGGAGGCACTGTGAGCATACAACGCTTACGCTTAGTGGTGGCGTTGTGTGTTGGTTTGGGTGCTTGAGGGAGGCACTGTGTACATACAACGCTTGATGGAGGCGTTGTGTGTGTTGGTTTCGGTGCTTGATGGAGGCACTGTATAAGATCACGTTATGTGTTGAGATGTTGATGACTGATAACAATGAGTTAAAATTTTTGCCTCGGCGAGAGCTTCAGAAATCCTTCTAGGCTAATTGATTGTAACCTTGTAATAATGTAACCAATTTATATGCAAAGTTGTTACCGAGTAAAGTTGTAAAATTGATACTGATTAAAGTTATAGAAATGTTGTTTTTTTTTTTTTTTTTTAAGTTGCAATAAAACTGATTGTCTTGAAGCGATGTCTTTTGGTCAGAGATGACCGAGCGATGGTAAATACTGCTTGTGGTATTTTTCCTTTACAGATTCACACGAGGACGTGTGATGCATCAGGATGGCCGTGTCGGCGAGGTGGTATAGCTATCACACCTGCGTGGAGTAACGCCGATGACAGCGGCAATACCAGATTGTTTTATGAAACGTCAAGTAAGACAGCGGTACCGTTTTACTTGGGTGTGGTCTGTGCTGGGTCATACGAAGAATCCTTTGGAACGTGAGCAGAGACAGAAGCACAGAACTCGCCGCGCTACATAAAACAAGGACCATGGCAGACGGGGATTATCCAGATGCTCCGCCTAACCCGCCGGTATCCCCGTCATATGTATTTAGAAATATATAAGTATGTTTATCAGTTCTCTAGTACTCATAATACAAGCTCTGTTTAGTTTGAGACTAGGTGGCGTTGTGTGAAAGTCGTGGAATATTTATTATTTATTTTATTTAAGCTAAGTGCGATATTTCTCTATTATATCTGCATTAATGCGATTGTTAGAAACGATGTTTGGCCTCATATTCTCATACACAACGTTTACGTATAAAGTGCTCGCGTGTTTTGAAGCTATAATATAAAAACAAAAGAACGTGCACACCAGCCTCTTCGGGACTGTACTTTCGTTTCTCTGAGACAAAACATTAGGTCACGCTTGCGTACTGAGTACGTTCGTATTGAAGCTTATACATGTACTGTCTAATGCTGAGGAGATATAAATACGTTTAAAACAGAAGGAGAAAGCGTTGAGAACGATGCATGAGTTCAGATTATGCTTTTTTTACTTTTCGTCTATTTTTTGTATACTACAGTCCTACTCCTTAAAAACTTGGACGTACCTACTTACATATATTATAGACTATTGTTTATTTCGGCCATAATACTGAAGCAACAATCTTAAAATAAATAAATATAACAGAAAATCTAAGTTCCCTCGCTCAAATAAGATAAATATGTCGGCGAGACGAGATATGTATTCGTGGAGTATTTAGATGTTCTTCATCAGCCATGTTGAATGTCTTGTTGAAATAAAGTCTTCGTTACATCGCTTGGTTATTCTTTACTACGATTACGTGATTAGTTTAGCAAATTGTAATAACACAAGGAAGATGAATACAGATTATATTGTGAAACGCGGCGAGTTCTGTACTTCCATCCGTTTGCCATCAGGGTTCATCTTCCAAGAATCCTCTTCACGGCTTAGCACGGACCACACCCAAGCAACGGTCCCTCGACAGGCCCTCGACTGTCATACTTGACGTTTCTACAAAACAATCTCATATTGTCGCTGTCATCGACGTTACAACACGCAGTTGCGATAGGTATACGACCTCTCCGACAAATATATAAACATTTTTTTTTAATAAATTTTTGGTACTTACTTTTTATTTTACTCAGACTAAACGGTTTCTGAAATGCCAGTACCCGCTGCTTAAATTCACGTAGATCGATCGATATAACTTGAAAAAAAATATATTTATTAATTCATATTTGAAAGAAAAGGTTTTATTAATAATCATCAATTTTTTTATAAAAATGTTTATATTTAGTTATTGTTAACATTCGTTTGCATCCCTAAAGTAATAGAGAGTTTTACATCAAATAAAACTTACCTATTATTTTTCATCAATATCCGGAATCCATCTTGAGTCAAGCACCTGTCTTTCAGCCTGTTGATAGCGACTTCCGTTTCCTCTCCGTTGGTGGCGCCCTCTACACTTACCGTTGGTACTAAATATTCAAGCGCGCCTCAGGTGATCACCCGATTTATTTGTCATTATGGAACTCATGATGCACCAGGTAGGCCTTACCTGGATTCCGGATATTGATGAAAAAATAATAGGTAAGTTTTATTTGATGTAAAACTCTCTATTATTTGTTTTGTATCAATATCCGGAATCCATCTTGAGTGATGTGTTTGTTATCACCTGGTGCGCTAGACCCAAAGACGCTATAATGTGTTTAAGGGTTTGGATTAATAAAATACAATATCGAAATAAGATAAGTGTATTACAATAATAACTTCTGGTGCGACAAACAATTAGTCACAAAGCAAAATAAACGATCTTTATATATTAATAAGTATTTTTAATCAACAGGTTCAAAATAATTAGACAGAGATGTAGGATTATTGGTAACACTTTGATCATTGTGATTCAACAGTTCTCTTTGATAATAATTCTGGAAGGTGTGAATCGTTTTCCAGTTACCAGTTGCAAGAATTTGGTCAATAGGAAAATTCTCTACGAAATTGAGAGAAGCAACTGCAGATCTTACTGATCCTGGAGTTGCATCAATACCAGCAGCTTTTAAAAGAGATCTTACCCATCCACCAATTACAGTTCTAGACGCCGGCTTAACATCCCCTTTAACTGTTATAAACAAATGCGTTATATTTCCTCGACGGTTTGAAGTAATACTTATTAATTGTTTCAACCAAAAAATCAGATTTAATTTTTTATTAGGATGTTCTCTAAGCCTCCATCCAGACTGTCTATGGTTATGGTTGTCTGTTTTTGAACCGAAAGCTGGCCACAATACAATAGATAGACGAACCTTCATCGACAAAGTTATCGGTATTAATTCGCAACAGAGTAAGGTCGTGAACCCTACGACCTGATGCTAACAATAAAAGAGTAGCCACATGCCTTGATACGTGAAATATGTTACTTTCATCACAATCGTATGCACTCATGTGTTGCAATAAGACCTTAGGGTTCCAAATAGGTGGTTTAGCCGCTTTTTCTCTTGCAACGGAAATAGCTTTTAAAATATGTTTTATAAAGAAATTTGAAGACAAATCAGTACTAGACGTTATGTGTGTGAATGTTGAAATAACAGATTTATGTACCAAAATAGTCCTGTATGCAAGACCTATATCACAATGCAAATGTGCTAGATATTGAGCTACCTGCTGAACATTAGGATATTTAAAATCAATTGAATGAGACTCACACCATCGCTGCCATCTGCGCCACACTGGTCTGTAGGTATTGATTGTGGAGCCCCTCCAGCTTGTCATGAACAATTTTTTCTCCTGATCTGTCCAGTCCTTCAAAATATCTTGCCACCCGAAATCAGCCATGCTTCCAGATGTAGGTCCTGCACTTGCGGCGGGTGCATCCCTGTTCTGGTGTCTATTAGAGAGCTGGGTAGATCTGGAATCAGATAAGGCGGATGTCGTGCTCTCCGCTGCACATCCGCCTGCCAAAATACCTTGCTCCACTTCGGTGCAATCAATATATAGTCTCCGCTGGCTTGATTCAGGTGTTGGAGAACTCGTGGTATCAAATTTGGTGGTGGAAACAACCAAGCAAGGTCGTAACGCCACTGAAGACAGAATGCGTTGTGGTGTTCCGCTTCCGGATCGGTGACGTCTGGTGACACGTACCTTGGAACTACGTGAGCTGTGTTTGACGCAAAGAGGTCTATGTCCGGCGTACCCCACATTCGAAATATTGATGACGTCGCTGATCTCAGGAGATGCCATTCCGGACAAGCCTTCTGACGAGAAAGAGCATCTACTTCGGCATTGAACCTGCCCGGAAAATAATGTGCCGTCAGATGAATGTTCCTTTTGTCTAGGACCGCAAGCAGTTGTTGAGTCTGATACAACAGTTTCTTGGATTTGGTCCCTCCCTCCTTGTTGATGTACGAAACTACTGTTCGATTGTCGGTTTGCAGTAGTACCTGTGCATCTTGAAGTTGCTGCTGGTTCTGACGTATCGCTGCGTAAACGGCGAACATCTCTTTCCTGTTGGCATGCCATGTCTTTTGAGGATTTGTCCAGGTTCCCCACATATTCGTATCGCCGAGTTGAGCCCCCCATCCGATGTCCGATGCGTCTGTGGTCAAAAGTTGTGACGTCACTGAGCTCAAATGTATCGGCATCGACATTCCTATGGCCTGAGACCACCACTCCATCTCTAATCGAACTGGTTGAGGAACCGTCACCGACCGATACGGGTGCTTCACCGACAGATGTCGACTGTAGTATTGCAGAGTGCGACAGTGAAGGCGGCCTCTCGGAGTCACGAACGTTGCAAAGTTGAGTCTCCCCATTAGCGTTTGGTATTGTTTGAGGGACCACTTGTCTAACTGAAGCTGTTGGTGAAGTGCTTTGCGTAGCGTTAAGCACTTCGGTTCCGACAGGGACTTTGCGTTGCGTTTTGTGTCCCATGTAATGCCGAGAAACTCGAGGCATTGTGTTGGAACCAATACAGACTTTTCGAAGTTTATTGTCCAGCCTAGTAAACGGAGTATCTTCACAGTGAACGCGATGTCGTCCTCCAGCTGCGATTTCGACTGGTTTGCCAAAAGAAAGTCGTCCAAATAAACTACGCACCTGATTTTGTGACTCCTCAGGAATTCTGCTACCCAATTGGTTATTGAGGCAAACGTTCTGGGTGCCGATGAAAGACCGAACGGTAAACACGTCATCTGGAGTAGTTGGTGCTGGTGTAAATTTTGATGATAATTTAGCCTCAGAAACCTGCGATGTTGCTGTGCGATGGGCACGTGGAAATATGCTTGGCTCAGATCCAGCTTCGTCAACCAATCCCTTTGCTGTAGAAAACTCGGAACTCGGAAGTGACTGAATAGTTGAAATGGCTTGGCTACTATAAACTGGTTTAGTTTTTTCAAATTGAAAATAGGGCGGAAGGTCTGATCTGATTTCGGTACCAAAAAGAACGTGGAAAGGTAACTGGGCGTCAGTTCTGCAGGTTCCAGTACTCCCGACTCGAGCATGTTTTGGATTTCTATGGTCATACTGGGAGAGGTTTTGGTTTTGTAAGATTTCAAAATTGTAGGACTCGGAAATATTAGCGGCGGCTTGATTATAAAGGGTATGCGTGTCCCGTTTAACAGTCGGCATATTTTGTCTGGCGCACCCAGATTGCTCCAAGCATATTGAAATTGCTTTAGACAGCCGCCTTGAAATGTCCGAAAGTCATTCGCGACGCCTGCTTTTAGAAGTAGACTGCGATTGCGATTTTTTACCCTTTGGTTTATATCGGTGGTTACTTGTTTTGTTCTTGTCTTGGTGTGAAGCAGCTGGTTTTTGTTTTTTATGATAGGTATCCCGACGAAAAAACCTGTCGTCAGTTTGTTTACTAGTCGATGGTTTCTGACTTTTGTAAAAATTTTCTTTAGAATAATTTTGGGGTATTGATTTAGTAGATGAAGTAAGCTTATCCACCCCCCCAATTTTTTGAAGGTATGTTTGAACTGCATCATCATCAAAAATATATTCTGCACTAGGAGGAATTTTATGTAGGACATCGCGATGGAAACTTTCAGAAATTTGGCGCAAAATAGCCTCACGACGAGCATTTATTAAATCGGCTCTTCGGCCACAAATCATTTGTAATAAATCATCCGTTACAGTACTATACGCGGATTCTTTTGAAAACAATGATTCCACTTTTTCAAATAACGAGTTGGGTGTCAAAGATTCTCTAGACTCAATTGACCAATCTACCAATGATTGTAATGATTTTTGCAATTCATCTTTTTGACAAAGTACAGCATTTGTTAATCCCGCGAAAGACCTTTCTAACAAATATGAGCGCGAATCCTCTTTCAACATGTCGGATTCAAACCGTTTTAATTCATCGTTAACTTTTAATTCTACAAAACCGGGGGTACTTAAATATTTCTTTTGTGCATCCGAAAATCGAATAGCATTCCAATCATCACACTTGAAACGCTGTAGCTCTGTTATTTTTTTAAGGTATGTTTCGTTTGCCTTAGGATAAATCGGATCCTTTACTGTGGTACCGACTTCAGATAAAATCTGAAGTTTGTTACTTTTAGACAAATTTTCAGGCCTTCGTAAATTTAAGTCGTGAACGGGTACGGAAATGGGGTTAATATTTGCACTTGGAGTTAAATAGTTTTCCATAACGGAATTTTTCGTAATTATATTCGTTAGGTAAGCCACTTGTTGCGATAGAAACTCGAAGTGTGCATGACTCACGGTTTGGGAATCCTTCCTGTCTCTGCGTTTCTCAGGGCTGGGTCCGCTGCTTTCCGAAGAACTGCTATCACTATCACTATCTCTTGCATCTGGCGTCGGAGAACGAACACGTTTACGCGATAGTGAACCGGCAGTATCACGTTCGGATTCTACACTATTATTAGGATTTTCCATAACTACAACGGAGAGGTACACTTCACGAAACTAAACTACCAAAATTAATTTGAAATAGTGGGTTACTTTTTTCGCGAAGTTTAAACTAGCGCTATCAACCGAACGGCGCGAAAAACGACGCTATAATGACAAATAAATCGGGTGATCACCTGAGGCGCGCTTGAATATTTAGTACCAACGGTAAGTGTAGAGGGCGCCACCAACGGAGAGGAAACGGAAGTCGCTATCAACAGGCTGAAAGACAGGTGCTTGACTCAAGATGGATTCCGGATATTGATACAAAACAAATAATATTAAAATTATTAAAAATACATGAAGTAATACATCAGTACGTGTAAACTACTAATAGAAACTGATCCCTTTAGTTATTTTAATGAAACTATCACACAACTCAATATTTTGCCATTATTCGGTGCCCATCAACTTCATATGAACTGTTATTTGGTCAATACATTTACAAGGAGCGTAGCTCAGGTGGTAGAGCGCTTGCCTATGATGCAAGAGGTACTGGGATCGATACCCAGCGTTCCGCATTATTGTCACTGTTGCTTTTTGTGTTTTTATTTATTTATTTCCATTATTTTAAGTTATTGTATCAGTAATTTTGGTATATTTCTATGCTTGATTCGGTCGGGGAAAATTTTAAGAACATGTAAACAATGATCTCGCTAAATTCGTTTTTATCTTCGTTTAGACAATGTTACTTCGCACTAGAAAATAACTCGAAAACCATGGTATTTATCTTAGGATCGATATTCGTTTTCAACAGTGACTTTACTATGACTATTTAGTTTAAAATATTTGAGCAATTCACCAGTGTCAGCGCTGGGAGATATGTAATTGTCTACTAGCCCTAACCAGTTTCAATGTTAGCCAGATTTATTTCACTTTGATTAGACCTTATTAAAGTTCACTCAAAAGGCCTTTGAATCAGATTAGCAAGTGATCAATATATTTTTCACTCATTTGTAAGTAAATTTATGTAAACCTACTGTTGTCGTTCTAGTATAGTGTATCAGACAGATGTAATTATAATGACATTTGTCTATTAACATACATATCGTATTTAATAATAGGTAGATATTTTGATAAAAAAAATGAAAAAATTGTACAAACTACAATATCATATTTTTGGCATGTACATTAATAACTTTAGAATTTTATATGTAAACATAATGTATGATGTATATGCTTTGGTGTACCTTTAAATAATAAATATCACACTGCAGGCTGTTATTATTTTGGCACATTTCTTCTTAGGTGCGTACGGTCTTTGCGTAAATAAAGCCTTGTTTTAATAGCCCAAAAGTATTTTCTATAGCAACCCTGGAATTTCCAAAATTATTTTTTTAAGTTTTGTTGATTTTTTTAATATTACGTTCTGTTAAGTGTAATTTTTTGTAGTTCTTTAGTGGTTTAGTATATTGAAATGTTATGTTTTACATTTGGTTTATTTGTTAACTGTTCATATTGTATTTTTTTTTAATTAATAGTTTATAACTTATGGAGTTTCTTGCCGGTTCTTCTCCATAAGAATGACATTTTGGAACCGCGCAACTAGAGTCAGTAACGTTTTGAAAGTGCCTGAGAAGGCCTACTCGAAATAGAAACCTTTTGATTTTGATTTTGATTTTGATAATATTTTTACTCAAATATTTGTACGCCGAAAACGGTAGAATATTATGGAACAAAATTTTCTGTAACAACTTTCCTGTACCATATTCCTACAAATAAAGATATTCTATTCCAATCCATTGACTGTTGTATATTTATTTTGTAGGCTGCGGTTCCACCAACAGCTTCTACAATGGGTGTCATCAACTAGAGTCGTTGCGGATAGCCAGAATCAAAAGAGGCGATGACACCTGAATGCTGGGGAGTTTGTTGCGCCGTTTCTTCTCCCGTAGCGAAACCAAAGGAAGCGGTGAAGGGTGGGCGATGGGGTGCTGTCTATTGTATAACTGGCCATTTTTAACGTTCGAAAAGTGCTACATTGTATTTTAATTTGAATAAATAAATTTGAATTTTGATTGATTTGAGTTTGAGTTTTTTTCGACGAATCACCGATCATTCCGGAGCTCGATGTTCCGAAGTCTGTTATCGCTAAGGTCAGTAATATTGTAATAATACACGCTGGTGCACAATGCTTGGCCTGTGTGATATTGATGGTTCATTCCCATTAGTTCGATTCCTTAGTCCGATCGTCGAACTAGTGAGATTTTTTTTTCTCATTAGTTCGACCGTCGAACTAGTGAGAATTTTTATTTCTCATTTGTTCGACCGTCGAATTAATTAGATTTAAAAATTATTCTACTACATTTACATGTTTTATTAATTTCGTAATAAAATAAAAAAACGCTTGCTTCGTTAAAAATATATATCGTGTACTCATATTTGTGCATCTATAGCATATCTTTGATCAAATAAACAGTTTTAAAACTCATAAATTATAAGGTGGCTTCCTAACAAAATAAATAAAAAAAAAAAAAGTTCGACCGTCGAACTAACGAGAAAAAAAATTCTCACTAGTTCGACGGTCGAACTAATGAGAAAAAAAAATCTCACTAGTTCGACGGTCGAACTAATGAATCGAACTAATGGGAATGATCCATATTGATGATGATGTTGCAATGACTAGTCTACTTTAACCCAGTGTATTAGCTGTCTTTAAGCCAAGTTTTATCAAAGTAAGTCATCATTCTTTTCGCAAAATATTTTTTGTTTGAGTTAGTAGAAACATTGATAGCTCGTAAGGTAATAAAATGATGTAAAAAACAATATGTTGATAAGTATAAAGACCATGTTTAGAAAGATATCTTTGAATATAAGAGTTACCTTAAATAGATTTATAATGAGTCAAATCTTAACAAATCTTGACCAGTTTTTGCAAGCATTTTCCATTTAGGTATACTTTACTCGCCGTGAGATGTTATAAGGTCTTAAGTTTTCCAACGGAACATATTTCCAAATTCTAATTTTATTAGAGAGAGAAAGATGTATTATTTATGTTTCGCTATTTCCTTAATAGGCTTTATAGCATACCGACTCGATGGAGACCCTTAACCTTACAATCGTCTTATTTGACAGAGACCCTGTACTTATATCAGTTATCTTTATTATTTTGTTACCAGGCTGTTAATAGTTAAGTAGTTACCAAAACAAATGAGGAAAATTTTCACCGCCATTATTTAAAATTCAATCTATTGTTAATATTTTCAAGGGATAAAAAAAAAACAAAATGTGAAAATATTTATGGTTGAGTATTGCAATGACTGCGCACAGCTTGAGTAGGCAGTAGTGACTGGTTTGCGCGTGATATTTAGGCTTTTAACATTTAAAAACTGTTCCTAAATATTGAAAGTAATGTAAAATTTCTTCAAATTTTCCTATGATTCGGCACAAATTCAAAACTAGCTGTGCCCGCGACTTCGTCCGCGTGGAATAATTATTTTGGGGCATCATTTATTTTTGCCGACAACCTCCTTAGCTTTGTAAATTATAGCTGTTACCTCACGACTTTGTCGTCGTCATTTTCTGTTATCATCTTAGACAATTTAGTTTTTAAATTTTTAAAAGAACATAATTATTTTAAAGTACCTACTTCTGCGTAAATTATATTTTTAGTTTTATTTTCTTGTGGCAGAAGTACATATTGATTTTTCCACAACCTGATACGTTGATACAACTCTTAACAAATGCATTAATTTCGACCGAATTTGATTACCATAAAAACGGTTCTAGTGAGTTTATCTTAAAAGATAGACATACACTGTCGTTGACATTTTTTTTTAGATCATTTCAATAGGAATAATTCTTTCATACATATACTTTTGGTATCTTGAACCGTTTTCGCAGCGCACGCAACGGAAGCCCTTAAGGATGAATAATTTTCCCCGTTTTTTTCACATTTTCCATTATTTCTTCGCTTCTAATAGTTGCAACGTGATGTTATATAGCCTAAAGCCTTCCTCGATAAAGGTCTATTCAACACAAAAAGAATTTTTCAATTCGACCCAGTAGTTCCTGAGATTAGCGCGTTCAAAACAAACAAACAAACTCTTCAGCTTTATAATATTAGTATAGATGACGTATACCTTGTAAAATATAGCTTGATACCTGTGACATTACCGAACGTTTTATGAAGACAGCTACAATCCAAATTTTATTTTTAAAAGTTCAAATTTTTTAACATGAAAACGACGTTTGTGTATAAAAATAAAACGCATTTTTTTAAAAAATCATGTTATTATAAAGATACCAGTAAAAATATGAGTAACTGAAATAATATTTAATATTTCTTAAATAATTTTTGGTTCTTATACCTTGTAAAATATAGCTTGATACCTGTGACATTACCGAACGTTTTATGAAGACAGCTACAACCCAAATTTTATTTTTAAAAGTTCAAATTTTTTAACATAAAAACGACGTTTGTGTATAAAAATGAAACGTATTTTTAAAAACAATCATGTAATTATAAAGATACCAGTAAAAATATGAGTAATTTAAATAATATTTAATATTTCTTAAATAATTTTTGGTTCTTAGCTTACTTTATAAATGCACTTTGAAGAGCTCTAGGGACGTGCAAGTGACTGACAGATGATTATCGATAAAATAATACTATGAAAATTTCACTAGTATAAAATGTAGTTATTTAGTTAGGCAATAATGGTTTTGCGTGCTGGATACAAGCGGGCGCCATCGTTTTTGAGTCAGTACGAGTGCTGACGCGATGCAGACGCCTTGTATTCGCTACCATTGTTTTGTTGATATTTGTGTTACTTTGTATAACTATGGTGTTATTTGTGTTACTTTGTTTCTTGTTACCTTTTTTTTGTTTGCTAAAATGCCGAAAAGACAAAAAAAGACTGTTTTGAATAGTGAGTGTCGCGAACTTGTGATCCGTTTGCGCGATTATTTTGAATTATTTTTGTTTTATTTCATTGAAATCAACTACAAATACATTTATTTTTAATTTACATCTTTACAATGACAATGACTACGATGTCACTTTTAATAAAACTTATGACGTCACAGACATCGATAAGCTACGAAACACGCCTCCATCCCTAGTAATGTCATTCCGACGAACGTCACAGGTATCAAGCTATATTTTAACAATATTTACTATTAGAAATTGAACACATGTTTTTACTTTATAATTGATAGCTGTTTAAATTTTTACTTAAGATCGGACATCTTCTTAAATGTTATGCGTGATGTGGAATTGTAGATAACTTCTAAAGAAGAAAAAAAACATGCGATCTCGATCTTTTCACGAAGCTACCTGGAATTCAAAGGGGTGTTCTGAATAGACCTTTGTATAGTGATTGTCCTTCAAAAATCCAGTTTAGCTCCCCTTGCTAATGAATTGTAGGGAAGTACTGTTAACGGATTGTAACGACCGTCGACCGAGTTCTCTCTTTTGGTCTGCCGCAGCGAGACTCGCCGGTCGTGGTAAGTTCTTTCACAATACTTATTCAAGTAAATTCAGAAGGTTTAGTGAAAAAGTGTAAATAATTAACGTCGTATTTTGAAGACTATATCCTACGTAAAATATATTTTGTTATTTCGTGAATGCGTGCGTACTTTTCATGACAACAAGATGGATGCTGTGTTGTAGCCTCACTTGAGATAGCTTAGATGTAATGGTTCTATCTAAAGTGTTAAATTTGCGACTGAGCAAAGCAGCTTTGCGGCAAAGCAGTTGGTTACAATTCTTTTTAGTGCTGTGCTCGTTTTTGGTTTTAATTTATGTAAGTGCGCCCATGCCATTTATTTTGCTTGTGTACATTGTAACTTTATACAAATCATTGTAGCCACATGATTGAGTATATTCATGTGGTTCTGCCTGAGCTATAGACAATTATATGGTATAACTCATGAATTTCATAGAGTTCAACAAAGTATAATGATAAACAGATGCTAGCAGTAAGTGGAAACAAATTTAAGACACAGTTAGCATGTTTCTGCTTTCTTGTCTCTAAAACTCTAAACTGTTTAAGAAATGTAAAGTGTTTCTATGTAGAACCAAACGTAATTGCTGTCACTAAAAGTACCCAAGTTGTCTCTATTCATTTACACAGTTGTATGTCTAGAAAGATGACTAGGCACAGGTATAGAAGTGTTTAAACTGAACACAACCGGCTACTAGCGAAAGGTCTCATACTGTCCAATGCGCTTCCGTGAGCCGCAGCCTATACTGAAAGTTATTGAATAGATCATGTGGCTGGCATCATTACATATTCGTATTCTTTCTGTTTGTAAAGAAGAATGTGATATTACAACTTGTTGTTTTGTTTTTTCAGTTTCGCAGCTGGTTACAATCCAATGCAATCTCTATCTGACGTCTCAGCTGCGCCTGCTGTCTATCAAATTCCAAAGCAAAGGTAACACTATAATTATATTATTTATCATGCGTGCTTATCATGACCAGACATCCAGTTTATACTATTACGGGTCCCGGTGTCCCCAAAATGAACTGTGGGACATGAAATTGAGCCGTGGCCCCATAGAAAGTGTCGGCAGTGAACATCCTTAAGTTAAGTTTATCTTGGGTCTGGCTAGAAGCTAAACTGTCTCAGTGTTACTCACACATGGGAATGTTTGGCTGTTGTGAAACAAACTACAGAGCTAATCAGTGGCAGTAGTAGAACCAACTTACATTCCTCTTGAATAAATTGTTGTGTGTGGTTCCAGATACTGTATGTTCATCCGTGAAAGGCCAATACTTAAGGCTCGGCTAGAGTCTTCGTGGATGTCATGGTGTACTAGGATGGAAGAGAGCGGGCAAGGGGAGATGACCAGGTAAGGAAATGATATGTCTAAAAGGCACAAGGAACAATCATGGTTTTCTTAAGTAATATGTTTGATACTCAGCTAGTTTGAAAAGTTTAAAAAACATTCAACATTACAATAATTCACACTAAAATCAGTATTTTGATCTTCACACAAGTACTGTCCATGTTAGTGTGAGATCGCTCATAAGTTTAACTAAGCTTAAAAATAACACATACAATCGAGATTATCTGAGATATATTAAGAGCTAATATCCTGTTAAAAACATGCATTAACCTTGTTAGCAGGCGTGACCGATTTGCTTAATGACATCGTGTAGTTTAGTAAAGAGTACATTCTTGCATTTTAATTTCAGAAAACTTGTTTTTGGGAGCCCGTTGGAACGCAGTCACACAATGCAAGCTGTGTACAATGACACATTGACTTCAAGCCTTCAGATCTCATTTAGAGTCGCAACTAGAGTCAATAACGTTTTGAAAGTGCCTGAAGGCTTACTCGATGCAACACAGCATCTGTTCTGTAGCGAGAAGCACAGGAAGCCTTGAAGGAAGAAATGTCTATTATGATATTGACGTAATTAAAAGTGTTACATCCTCCAGTGTAGCCTAATTTGAATAAATTACTTTTGATTCTGATTTCAAATTTCATGAAGTAGGCTTGACGGGTGTGCAGTTATAACTTAATAGATGCCGAAGTATTACGAAACAGGTACTTACTTAAAATATTAATTGTTTTATTAGTTGTGTTAAATATTAATAATGTGAATAAATTCTGCTTATTCTTTTTCACCTTAAATATTTATTTGTGGCGCTTAATTGCATGTTTTTTGTTATTTTTTTAGTATTCTGGTTCTTTATAGTCCAACAAATCTAAGAAGTACCGTTTGACAGTTATGACAAATAGGATAATAGGGTTGGGAGTAAAAAAAATCGATTACTATAATATCCGATTTTTTATGAGATCGATTACTATAACATCCGAATTTTAAGAGATTGAATTGTCATAATGAAATAAAAGTTATGTTTAGGATATTTTATTTATACACTACTAGTACTAGAATCGTCATCGTCTTCGGTCATCATCGTCATTTAAATTAATGACTAGTTTGAATTATCTATGAAATTATCAAAGTGTACGTCTCTGTCGAAGTCGTAATTTATTTTAGGGTACCTATGTATTAAGTGCATAATGCGGTCGCGCAGTAACGTGTCGTCAATTGATAATTTGAAAGTAATACATTCGATTTTTCGTATATGTAATCGGATTTTTTTCGCATACAAGTGTATCTGAGAGTCACAACACTACAAGCAGTGACCTAACTACGTGACTTTGCAATGAGGTCAAAAATAGAACTATTAGAAATTATTTACTATGTAAACATGTGTTATTTTGCTTTGTTTGAAAGTTTTCAATAAATTAGGATATCAAAAATTGAAAATTCTTAGATACAATAATAAAATATTCTAAATCATGGTTTTATGACAAAGGTTGTCGAAACTGAGTACTGTAACGCATGAACAAAGTTGTTTCGGTTTGAAAATGATGAAACGTCAAACGGTACTTCTTAGATTTGTTGGACTGTAATATAGCTCAAAATATGAAAAATAAATCAAACATTTAAATATTTATTCAGAATATTTATGAGTTGTGCAAAAAGAGTAAAAATACGAATATATTCGTAAATTTCGTGGGATCTGTGTTGTTTCAATCTAAATTTGTATTAATATTTGATATTACGTTCGGATTTAGTGCATATTATATGAATTCATCAAAGATTATTCGACGCCGCGACGAAAACGGCAGCCATTTTGTGGAACCATGCCGTCCCGTGCCACAGCTAATGCTGTATTTGCTACTTATTTGTATGAATTTTAGTGATCCATAAAACAAAATAATATTAAATAAGAAAGCTTTTTGGAAAGCTACAGTTTCGCTATAATCGAAGCACGACTATCATTTTCGATTAGCCGATATACTGTGGCAGTATAAACAAATTTTCAATACAAACGAATGTTATAATAGGTGTGGGCGCGTCGCTACGAATGTAAAACCTTTAGGTCTTCGTCAAACTATAACGAATCTATTCTCCTTTGATCTCAAGTAATAGATCGAGCCATTCGTTCAAGAAGCTTCTATCTGTATGCTTTTCAATATGAATTTAGTAGCGCTTAAAGAGAATCGCAAGTATTTTGATAAAATAGAATTAAAGCAAGCATGAGACAGGGTGTGGAATACAAAGTCTTACTGACTGACTGTCGCTTTGGGTATATAATTTTAATAGTTTCTTTCTAATAACTTTAACTGTGTCTTGTCGTGTAGGTTGCTATAGAACTCATTCATCCTTTTTAATTTCAGAAAACCTGTTGTTTGCCCGAGGGGTTTTTAGTCGGTGGGAGTCCGATATATCCCCACGCCGTGCCCTCGGCGTGGGTTGAAGTCATTAGAGTTTCACCACGGAAAACAAAAAGGCTGGACAGTTACAACCTGTCCTGAATCACAAAATAGACGCGAGTTTCATATCACAGGTACTTACTTACGTGTAGTTTCCTTAGCCTAAAGGCACTGGGGACTGGTATCATTATTGATGTACAGTAGGACTTAAGTCCAGAAGCAATTTCACAAATTTATGGCATCAAAACAAGTGGCGCTTACGACCTCTTTACATAACAAATACACATTACATTTTGCACACATACACGGTTCCCGCACTCTTTCATCATTACCTAGTCAGAAAGAGCGCGATATAACGATAATGCTTTAGTTACAAACCTGTTTTGTCGCGTGATTTTTCAACAATTCAAGACCAAGATGAGATAAATCCGTTCAGCCGTTCTCGAGTTTTAGCGAGACTAACGAACAGCTATTGATTTTTATATACATATATAGAAGATAGAAGATATGTATTTAAAAATATATAAGTATGTTTATCAGCAGTCTGATTACCATAACACAAGCTCTGCTTAGCTTGGGATCGGATGGCCGTGTGTGGATATTGTCCCAAGATATTTATTTATATTTATTTAATGTTCTTGTCATTGCAACTGCTTTAAGCCAAATATTATAATGCTAGTGTTGCCTATTGATATAAAGACCACCCTCCTGTCTCTGGACGAACCTGGTCCGAACCAAGCCATTTTTAGTAACTATTCAAATCCCCTAATAACAATGACACCTAACTCCGCCCCCTTTGCCGTTAGCCTAAGCAAGATTGTTAGCATCGCACTATGTTCCGAAAGCAAAAAATCACTGCAAGGCAACTTTCAAAATGGCTTTTGAAGGCAAATAATTTCAATTTGTCTCAAAGTTCGATAAATAGACTTTGTTGTCTAAAATATGTGCTCACTAATTTACTCTAATACTTTTAAAAGGTACCTTGTCATGTAGGTTGCTATAGAATTCATTAAAGAATGCGTTTTTGTTTCAGAAACCCTGCGGTTTACATCTTTGATGTGCTCATTTTAATATTTGGTGAATAAGCTGGAGATGACAATGGGTGTGCAGTTAACATGCATAGGACTATGGCGAGATGCCGCAGAATCAGTCACAGGTATTTACTTACAGATAATAATTTATGATACGTTTTATTGTACTTACTGTTTTAAATATAATATTTTAGAAAAGGTACGTTTGCAAGTACACAAAGATAAATTGAGAGTTGGGGAGTATGAAATATTATCAGCGGCACTACTGAAGCTTTGACTGGCCTGTTGGTCTAGTGGTTAGTTCCCTGACTGCTATACCAGAGGTCGTCAGTTCGTTTCCCCAGGACAAATGTTTATGTGATAAGCACAATCATTTTGTTCTGGTGTCTGGGTGTAAGTTATCTACAATATGTATGTATTTAGAAAATATATAAGTATGTTTATCAGTTCTCTAGTACTCATAATACAAGCTCTGTTTAGTTTGAGACTAGGTGGCGTTGTGTGAAAGTCGTGGAATATTTATTATTTATTTTATTAAAGCTAAGTGCGATATTTCTTTATTATATCTGCATTAATGCGATTGTTAGAAAACGATGTCTGGCCTCATATTCTCATACACAACGTTTACTTATAAAGTGCTCGCGTGTTTTGAAGCTATAATATAAAAACAAAAGAACGTGTACACCAGCCTCTTCGGGACTTAACTTTCGTTTCTCTGAGACAAAACATTAGGTCACGCTTGCGTACTGAGTACGTTCGTATTGAAGGCTTATACATGTACTGTCTAATTGCTGAGGGAGATATTAAATACGTTTAAAACAGAAGGAGAAAACGTTGAGAACGACGCATGAGTTCAGATTATGTTTTGTTTTTTACTTTTTGCCTATTTTTTGTATACTACAGCCCTACTCCTTAAAAACTGGGACGTACCTACGTATGTACATATTATTTATTTATTGTAGCTGTGATAGCTTAGTGGCGAGACCGTAGGACTGCTAAGTCAGAGGTCTTGAGTTCGATCCCCACGGCGCGCACCGACTTTTCGAATGTTGTGTGCGTTTAAGAAATAAATATCACAGCTTCCGTGTTTCGGAAGGCACGTAAAAATGTGGGTCCTGCGCCTGATCTCTCTCCGGTCGTGTCGGATTACCGTCCCATCGGGCTATGAGAGTAAAGGAATAGAGAGTGCACCTGTGTTTGCGCACACGCTTGTGCACTATAAAATGTCCTGCGTAGCTGGCTGGTGTCATAGTAACACTGGCCGCCGTGGCCGAAATCGGTCGGACCGCTATTATTATTATTATTACATATTATTATAGACTATTGTTTATTTCGGCCATAATACTAAAGCAACAATCTTTAAATAAATAAATATAACAGAAAATCTAAGTTCCCTCGCTCAAATAAGATAAATATGTCGGCGAGACGAGATATGTATTCGTGGAGTATTTAGATGTTCTTCATCAGCCATATTGAATGTCTTGTTGAAATAAAGTCTTCGTTACATCTCTTACATATTCTTTACTACGATTACGTGATTAGTTTAGCAAATTGTAATAACACGTGGAAGATGAATACAGATTACTTTGTGAAACGCAGCGAGTTCTGTACTTCCATCCGTTTGCCATCAGGGTCATCTTCAAGAATCCTCTTCACGGCTTAGCACAGACCTCACCCAAGCAATCCAGTCGCTCGACTATTATACTTGACGTTTCTACAAAACAATCTCATATTGTCGCTGTCATCGACATTACAACACGCAGTTGCGATAGGTATACGACCTCCGACAAATATATAAACGTTTTTTTTTTCAAATAAGTTTTTGGTACTTTTCATTTTACTCAGACTGAACGGTTTCTGAAATGCCAGTACCCGCTGCTTAAATTCACGTAGATCGATCGATATAACTTGAAAAAAAATATATTTATTAATGCATATTTGAATGAAAAGGTTTTATTAACAATCATTAATCTTTTTTATAAAAATGTTTATATTTAGTTATTGTTAACATTCGTTTGCATCCCTAAAGTTATAATAAAATTATTAAAAATACATGAATTAATACATCAGTACGTGTAAACTACTAATATAAACTGATCCCTTAAGTTTTTTTTATTGAAACTATCACACAACTCGATATTTTGTCATTATTCGGTGCCCATCAACTTCATATGAACCGTTATTTGGTCAATATATTCACAAGGAGCGTAGCTCAGAGGGTAGAGCGCTTGCCTATGATGCAAGAGGTACTGGGATCGATGCCCAGCGTTCCGCATAATTATCCCTTCATTTCTTTATGTGTTTTTATTTATTTATTTCCATTATTCTAATTTATTTTATCAGTAATTTTGGTATATTTCTATGCTTGATTCGGTCGGGGGAAAATTTTAAGAACATGTAAACAATGATCTCGCTATTTGAAATTACCGAAAATAACGTGACACTAGAACTAGAAAACCATGGTATTTATCTTAGGAACGATATTCGTTTCAACAGTGCCTTTACTATGATTATTTAGTTTAAAACATTATAGCAATTAACCAGTGTCAGCTCTCGGAGGCATGTGACTTGTCTACTAGTCCTAACCAGTTCTAACGCTAACCAGATGGATTTCACTTTGATTAAACCTTATTAAACTTAGCTAAATAGGCCTTTGAATCAGATTAGCAAGTGATCAATATATTTTTCACTCATTTGTTAGTAAATATGTAAACCTACTGTTGTCGTTCTAGCATAATCTACTAGACAGATGTAATTATAATGACATTTGTCTATTAACATACATATCGTATTAAATAATAGGTAGATATTTTGATAAATAAAATAAAATAATGTACAAACTACAATATCATATTTTTGGCATGTACATTAATAACTTTAGAATTTTATATGTAAACATAATGTATGATGTATATGCTTTGGTGTACCTTTAAATAATAAATAAATAAACACTGCAGGCTGTTGCTATTTTTGCACATTTCTCAGGTGCGTACGGTTTTGCGTAAACAAAGCGTTGTTTTAATAGCCCAAAAGTATTTTCTATAGCAACCCTGGTATTTCCAAAATTTAAAGTTTTAATTTTGTTGTTTTTTTTAATATTATGTTCTGTTATATGTAATTCTTTGTAGTTCCGTTAGTGGTTTAGTATATTGAAATGTTATGTTTTACGTTTGGTTTATTTGTAACTGTTCATATTGTTTTTGTTAATTAATAGTTTATAATATTTTTACTCAAATATTTGTACGCCGAAAACGGCAGAATATTATGGAACAAAATTTTCTGTAACAACTTTCCTGTACCATATTCCTACAAATAAAGATATTCTATTCCAATCCATTGACTGTTGTATATTTATTTTGTAGGCTGCGGTTCCTTCAACAGCATCTACAATGGGTGTAAAAACCAGAGTCGCTGTGGATAGCCAGAATCAAAAGAGGCGATGACCCCTGAGTGCTGCTAAATGCTAAGGAGTTTGTTGCGCCGTCTTTCCCGTAGCGAAATCACAGGAAGCGGTGAAGGATGGGCGAAGGGGTGCTGTCTATTTTTTGACGTTCTATAAGTGCTATATTGTATTTTAATTTGAATAAAGGAATTTTGATTGATTGATTTGAGTTTGTTTCGACGAATCACCGACCACTCTGAAGCTCGATGTTCCGAAGTCTGCTATCGCTAAGGTCAGTGATATTATAATAACACTATTACACTAGCTTGTGCACGCGGCTTGGCCTGAAAGACCTTGATGATGATGCTGCAATAACTGGTCTACTTAAACCTAGTGTATTAGCTGCCTTTAAGCCAAGTTTTGTCAAAGTAAGCCATCATTACTTTCGCAAAAATATTTTATAGTTAAGTTAGTAGGAACATTGATAGCTCGTAAGATAAGAAAAATGATGTAAATGACAATATTTTGATAAGTATAAAGACCATGTTTATAAAGATACCTTTGAATATAAGAGTTACCTTAAATAGATTTATAGTGAGTCAAATCTTAACAAATCTTGACCAGTTTTTACAAGCATTTTCCATTTAGGTATACTTTACTCGCCGTGAGATGTTATAAGGTCTTAAGTTTTACTATCCAACGGAACGTAATTCCAAATTCTAATTTTATTAGAGAGAGATATTATTTATGTTTAGATATTTCCTTAATAGGCTTTATAGCATACCGACTCGATGGAGACCCTTAACCTTACAATCGTCTTCTTTGACAGAGACTTATTTATTATTTTGTTACCAGGCTGTACATAGGTAAGTATTTAACAAAGCAAATGAGGAAAATCTTCACCACCATTATTTAAATTTCAATCTATTGTTAATATTTTCAAGGGATGAAAAAAAAAACAAAAATGTGAAAATATTTATGGTTGAGTATTGCAATGACTGCGCACAGCTTGAGTAGGCAGTAGTGACTGGTTTGCGCGTGATATTTAGGCTTTTAACATTTAAAAACTGTTCCTAAATATTGAAAGTAATGTAAAATTTCTTCAAATTTTCCTATGATTCGGCACAAATTCAAAACTAGCTGTGCCCGCGACTTCGTCCGCGTGGAATAATTATTTTGGGCATCATTTATTTTTGCCGACAACCTCCTTAGCTTTGTAAATTATAGCTGTTACCCACGACTTTGTCGTCGTCATTTTCTGTTATCATCTTAGACAATTTAGTTTTTAAATTTTTAAAAGAACATAATTATCTTAAAGTACTTACTTCTGCGTAAATTATATTTTTAGTTTTATTTTCTTATGGCAGAAGTACATATTGATTTTTCCACAACCTGATACGTTGATACAACTCTTAACAAATGCATTAATTTCGACCGAATTTGATTACCATAAAACGGTTCTAGTGAGTTAATCTTAAAAGATAGACATATACTGTCCTGGACATTTTTTTAGATCATTTCAATAGAAATAATTATTTTATACATATATTTTTGGTATCTTGAACCGTTTTCGGAGCGCACGCAACGGAAGCCCTCAAAGATGATAATTTTTCCCCGTTTTTTTCACATTTTCCATTATTTCTTCGCTCCTAATTGTTGCAACGTGATGGTATATAGCCTAAAGCCTTCCTCGATAAATGGTCTATACAACACAAAAAGAATTTTTCGATTCGAACCAGTAGTTCCTGAGATTAGCGCGTTCAAACAAACAAACAAACATACAAACAAACAAACAAACTCTTCAGCTTTATAATATTAGTATAGATACCTGTGACATTACCGAACGTTTTATGAAGACAGCTACAATCCAAATTTTATTTTTAAAAGTTCAAATTTTTTAACATGAAAACGACGTTTGTGTATAAAAATAAAACGCATTTTTAAAAACAATCATGTTATTATAAAGATACCAGTAAAAATATGAGTAACTGAAATAATATTTAATATTTCTTAAATAATTTTTGGTTCTTAGCTTACTTTATAAATGCACTTTGAAGAGGTCTAGGGACGTGCAAGTGACTGACAGATGATTATCGATAAAATAATACTATGAAAATTTCACTAGTATAAAATGTAGTTATTTAGTTTGGCAATAATGGTTTCGCGTGCTGGAAACAAGCGGGCGCCATCGTTTTTGAGTCAGTACGAATGCTGACGCGATGCAGACGCCTTGTATACGATACCATTGTTTTGTTGATATTTGTGTTACTATGGTGTTATTTTGTTTGTTGTTACCTTTTTTTTGTTTGCTAAAATGCCGAAAAGACAAAAAAAGACTGTTTTGAATAGTGAGTGTCGCGAATTTGTGATCCGTTTGCGCGATTATTTTGAATTATTTTTGTTTTATTTCATTTAAATCAACTACAAATACATTTATTTTTAATTTACATCTTTACAATGACAATGACTATAGTGCGTTTCACTAAAGAGTTCCCTTCGCCGTTATGTTGGTAGCGCATAATTGAGTGTGGCCAGGTAATGATGATTATATTACCTAATAATCGGGGAAAGTCTTTTCGCATTACAGTATGTATGAACTTGTAATAAAATCTTTCTCTCTCTAATAAAATTAGAATTTAGAATTATGTTCTTTATAATTATTATCAGAGATTCGTGGAAGGACTTGGGGGAGGCCTTTGCCCAGCAGTGGACACTATAGGCTAGGAAAAAAAATATTTTTTTTTAAATAACTTTCAATTATACCAACTAGCAAGATACAAATACTATAGCCAAAGAGATTTTATTACAAGTTCATACATACCATAATGCGAAAAAACTAGTAATAGATTATATTATTTTTATATATATCTTTTTTATATTAACAATGATTACCTAACATTATAAATGGGGTGTATAACATATTTATACAAATAAAACTCATGTTATTTAACTGTACTAATTGTTTATTTGCAACAACAATATTACTTTTTCGAATAACTATGCTCGTGTAAATGCCCAACACCGGATATAATACTGCTATCACTATTTCCAGTGTCACTATAGTCAGAAGTGTCATTTTTGTATCGATTTCATTTTTCATTTCATGAAACAATTTCGTAAGAGTTGGTAGCTCTTTCTTTACAACATAAAATTCATGAATTTTCTGACGTAATGTTCAAAGCTCAAAATCGTCCAGCTTAACCCTTTTTTCTCTAGGACAATGCTTTCCTGGAGTTGAAATTTCGGTTGCTGTACTGGCAGCAACCTCACCTTCTTTGGTAATTTTTGAAACAGTTTTTTCTGATATATCTAAAACAAACAAAATTATTACATAATAGTGAGTTAAAAGTCTTTTTAACGAAATTAGAATTATTGAAGGAAGTTATAGAACATAGCTGTTAGATACCTGGTATATTAAACATTTCGACATCTTTTTTGTGATATGTATAACTCTTTTAAAAGTTAATTTACTTTAATAATGAGCAATAAATGATAAATGTATAAATTAATGAAATCACTTAACAAATACAGTCAACATAGTATTTATTTCATAAAAGAGTCGTTTCTGGTTGTATGCAACAATTTCAAGAATGTATACTTAATAATATAAAAATGTGCACATACAATATCACGACATACCAACGGGGTAGCAATGGGGAATAGCATAAAGTTCTGGTAACCCTATATTACAAACCTGTCATGGTAGCGACGCGGAGTCACACACGTTCTAATGGAATTATTGGTTCCTTGTTACGTTTTTCTCTTTCACAAAATGATTGTACTTTCAACACCAACTCTCTTTCACCACTTTTAAGGGTCTTCGGCATGATTAACACTGTAAAACAATTAAAAAACACTGATGTGTTAAAGCGTTTGATGTACTTGACAGTAGTTGACAGTCGGTAGTACCAACAAAACGGCGAAGGGAACTCTTTCGTGAAACGCACTATACAATGTCACTTTTAATAAAACTTATGACGTCACAGACATCGATAAGCTACGAAACACGCCTCCATCCCTAGTAATGTCATTCCGACAAACGTCACAGGTATCAAGCTATATTTTACAAGGTATCCAATATTTACTATTAGAGATTGAACACATGTTTTTATTTTATAATTGATAGCTGTTTAAATTTTTACTCAAGATCGGACATCTTCTTAAATGTTATGCGCGATGTGGAATTGTAGATAACTTCTAAAGAAGAAAAAAAACACGCGATCTCGATCTTTTCACAAAGCTACCTGGAATTCAAAGGGGTGTTCTGAATAGAGCTTTGTATAGTGATTGTCCTTCAAAAATCCAGTTTAGCTCCCCTTGCTAATGTATTAAGTAGGGAAGTACAGTTAACGGATTGTAACGACCGAGTTCTCTCTTTTGGTCTGCCGCAGCGGGACTCGCCGGTCGTGGTAAGTTCTTTCATAATACTTAAACAAGTAAATTCTGAAATTTTAGTGAAAAAGGTGGAAATAATTTACGGTATATTTTGAAGACTTAATATCTTACGTAAAATGTAATCTTTTGTTGCGTGAATGCGTACTTTTCATGACAACAAGATGGATGCTGTGTTGTAGCCTCACTTGAGATAGCTTAGATGTAATGGTTCTATCGGAAGTGTAAAATTTGCGACTGAGCAAGGCAGCTTTGGCGGCAAAGCAGTTGGTTACAATTCTTTTTAGTGTTGTGCTCGTTTGGTTTTTTTAATTTGTGTAAATATCAGCTGTAAGTGCGCCCATGCCATTTATTTTTCTTGCGTACATTGTAACTGTATACAAATCATTGTAGCCACATGATTGAGTATATTCATGTGGTTCTGCCTGAGCTATAGACAATTATATTATTACTAGCGACCCGCCCCGGCTTCGCACGGGTGCAATGCTGATATACTAAATACGCTACAGAAAAACTGTGAACGTTGTTTATAAAAAAACATAGCGGCCCGCTCCGGCTTTGCACGGGTTTAAAATATGTAAATCTGTACATCTTCAAAAATATTGATTTAAATCAGATGCTGTAAAAGGCCAAATAGATCTATATTAAATCAACAATGTATTTAAGGTATTTAATTGGATAAGGATTAATGCTGTATTGGTTAAAATCGCTTCGAATATTAGTCATTATTTGTCGTAAAAAGTAAATGACAAAAAAATGTTATTGTGGGATATCCATAAGAGATAGACATATACCATCGCGGAGTTTTCTGTAGACCTTTTCATTGTGTACAATACTTAGTACATTATTTTGATAAATCTCGTAGGATTCAGCCTGCGTTTGCAATGTAAGCGGAAAAAATGTAATTATTTGCGACATCACATTAGAAACCTCAAAAATAACAGTATTTGTCCACTATTTAATGGATGATATTATACATAAAAACCTTCCTCATGAGTTACTCTATCTATTAAAAAAAACCGCATCAAAATCCGTTGCGTAGTTTTAAAGATTTGAGCGTTCATAGGGACATACAACATGACACATGACAGAAAAAGCGACTTTGTTTTATACTATGTAGTGATGGTATAATTCTTCAAATACATAGAGTTCAACAAAGTATAATGATAAACAGATGCTAGCAGTGAGTGGAAACAAATTTAAGACACAGCATGTTTCTGCATTCTGTCTCTATACCTCTGAACTGTTTAATAGATGTAAAGTTTTCCTAAGTAGAACCAAACGTAATTGCTCTCACTAAAGATACCCAATTTGTCTCTATACATTTACACAGTCCTATGAGTAGATAGTTGACTAGGCACAGGTATAGAAGTGTTTAAACTGAACATAACCTGCTATTTGCGAAAGGTCTCATACTGTCCAATATGCTTCCGTGTGCCGCAGCCTATACTGAAAGTTATTGAATAGATCATGTGGCTGGCGTCATTACATATTCATATTATTATTCTTTCTGTTTTTGAAGAAGAATGTGATATTACAACTTGTTGTTTCATTTTTTCAGTTTGGCAGCTGGTTATAATCCAATGCAATCTCTATCTGAGTCGTCAGCTGTGCCTGCTGTCTATCAAATTCCAAAGCAAAGGTAACACCAAAATTATATGATTTATCTTGCATGCCTAACATGACCAGACATCCAGTTTTTAGAATAATGAGTCCCGGTGTCCCCAAAATGAACTGTGGGACATGAAATTGTCCAGTTTTGACATAATTGTAAGCACCACACTAAGTTGAGCCTTGGCCCCATAGAAAGTGTCTGCAGTGAACATCCCTAAGTAAAGTTTTATCTTGGGTCTGGCTAGAAGATAAACTGTTGCTCATACATGGGAATGTTTGGCTGTTGTAAAACAAACTACAGAGCTAATCAGTGGTAATAGTAGAGCCAACTTACATTCCTCTTGAATAAATTGTTGTGTGTGGTTCCAGATACTGCATGTTCATCTGTGAAAGGCCAATACTTAAGGCTCGGCTGGAGTCTTCGTGGATGTCATGGTGTACTAGGATGGGAGAGAGTGGGCAAGGGGAGATGACCAGGTAAGGAAATGATATGTCTAAAAGGCACAAGGAACAATCATGGTTTTCTTAAGTAATATGTTTGATACTCAGCTAGTTTGAAAAGTTTAAAAAACATTCAACATTACAATAATTCACACTAAAATCAGTATTTTGATCTTCACACAAGTACTGTCCATGTTAGTGTGAAATCGCTCATAAGTTTAACTAAGCTTAAAAATAACACATACAATCGAGATTATTTGAGATATATTAAAAGCTAATATCCTGTTGAAAACACGCCTTAACCTTGTTGCCTATTTGCTTAATGACATCGTATAGTTTAGTAAAGAGTACATTCTTGCGTTTTAATTTCAGAAAACTTGTTTTTGGGAGCCTGTTGGAACGCAGTCACACAATGCAAGTTGTGTACGACAACACATGGACTTCAAGCCTTCAGATCTCATTTAGAGTCGCAACTAGAGTCAATAACGTTTTGAAGGTGCCTGAAGGCTTACTCGATGCAACACAGCATCTGTTCTGTAGCGAAAGCACAGGAAGCCTTGAGGGAAGAAATGTCTATTATGATATTGACGTAATTAAAAGTGTTACATCCTCCAGTGTAGCCTAATTTGAATAAATTACTTTTGATTCTGATGTAGTGTGGTAACACCTCACCCTATAAGTAGCGTAACTTAGCATAGTATAAGACACTTAATTAAAGATAGTACTAAGGACAACACGTCTCTTATTGGCTCCCGAACGCCCCACATTGCACTGATTTCAAATTTCGTGAAGTAGGCTTGACGGGTGTGCAGTTATAATTTGATAGATGCCGAAGTATCACGAAACAGGTACTTACAAATAATAATTGTTTTATTAGTTGTGTTAAATAAATAATATGAATAAATTCTGCTTACTTTTTTTAACCTTAAATATTTATTTGTGGCGCTTAATTGCATGTTTTTTGTTATTTTTATAGTACTCTGGTTCTTTAATGTAGCGCAAATATTATAAATAAATCAAACATTTAAATATTTATTCAGAATATTTAATATTCAAGAGTAAAAATACGAGTATATTCGTAAATTTCGGTGCGATCAGTGTTGTTTCAATCTAAATTTGTATTAATATTTTGATATTACGTTCGAATTTAGTAATAAATTATATAAATCATCAAAAGTCCATCAATG